>JAEQML010050030.1:0-49309 GCA_016904865.1 Pissodes strobi | reverse complement strand
TATTACTAAACATATTAAAACATCGAAATAATGCCTCGTTTTTTTTTTATATGGAAAAGTCTGCTTTTTTATATGGAAAAGTCTGCTTTAATAATTCAGTCTTAATCATCTCCTGATGATGCTAACATGGTTAGCGAAATGCGCGTCGAGTGCAAAAATTCTGTTACGGTATTGTGGATAAAGCTCTGTTTTAGTGCATGTTGCCGAAGGTTCCAAACCCCAACATAGTTAATAATATAGGTATAATATGGTGTATAAAATACACCGCGCGACCAGCTATGTAAAATTTTGTGCGCGCCTAACTAAGGGTTAAGATCCTATGTGTTTTACTGGAGCCTCTTAAATCTACAGAAACATGCGAACCTTACAGGCAACCTTGTAAATAACCTAATTTAAATATTTTGCTTATATCACTTTCGCTCTGTTCGGATTACCTAGGTACTTTAAAAGACATAATTAATATTATAACCAATAACTAATTGTGTTTCACATCTTTTTCGATATATAGATAGGTTTGGTATGCATCGCAAAACGTAAACACAACCGTTTTGAAACAACGTTTTCTCAATTTCAGACGATAATTTCACCCTCGTCGTCGTAGCCTTTTCGCGTAAACTCAATTATCGAGCGAGCCAAGGCTTTCAGGCACATCAATCAAAAGTGAAGCGGTTTTAACCTCCGCCTTAGCCCAAAACTCGCTCGATATTTCATTGCACAAAGGGCTCTTGATTTTATATACCTCCTCCATGAGTTAGAGAGAAAGCGACGACCTTCGGCCAATAGGAATGAAGGAGGTTTCGAGGGGAGGCTGTGAACATGGATGAAGGCCGAAGGGAAGGAATGCGGGGGAAGTGAGAGGAAATTCCCTGCATGTTTTAGATTGGTCCTCTCTCTCTCATTGTATCGCTCTCCCTATTTCCGTGTACGAGTATGGAACGAAATTGGAATTACCCCGGGAATTACTGTTCCACTCTGTGGAATATGAGGGGCGCTGGGAAGTGAATTTTGAACAGGGGTTGCAATAAGAGTTCGTATAAAAAGGTCCTTATTTTACAAAATAAGGGAAACTGAAACATTGATAATAATAATAATAATTAATGTTATGCTTTTGGTAATTTTTGGTCCTTGACATGTTGTCAATAATATGCTGTCTATAGACGATAAAATATTCTGGAATTCTGAGGTCTAACGCACAATTTTCAGCAGCCACTCTGCGAAATATTTATTACTATTATAATGAAAACGAAAAAATTATATTAATAGTCATTTATTGTTTATTTATTTTACTGCATTAAGCTATAGTATGTTATCATGAGGCATTTTGTAGGGAAGGTTTCTATAGTTTTATTCTATCTTAGTTTATTGAACAGGATAAAATTAACCGGAACTTTAAAACCTCCGGCCAAATTCATAGTTGGTCAATATTTCGTATACAGCTAAAGATAGGTATAGGATATTATACACGAAATGTGTTTAGATTTCTCTAGAGAGCCAAAAAATGTAGTAGTATACAGGGTGTTCCATTTAAAAACAGTTCATCCATGGCATAAGTCTTGTGTTTTTGGTTCAAGTGTTTCTTTGATTCAGTTTTTCAATTTAGCAGAAAAAATACATCGAATTACTATTTTGGTTTGTGATTGGGAAAGAAATTATACCCCCACCTCCCCGGATACCTAAACATTTTCGACAAAATGGAGACAAATTAAAAAAAAACGTAAAAAATTGTTCGGAAAGTTAATAAAAGTAATATAAAACGAAATAAGAAACAACAAATTAATAATAAAAATAAATACAGTTTAAAAAAACTAAAAAAACATGCTTTAATGATCAATCAAACTAAAAAACAAAAAATAATTCTTAATACAGGCAGAAAATAATAATGAACGAAAAATATTAGTATAATTGTGAAAAAAGCGTGGGGCGCTTTGTGCTATATTTTATGTACATCGAGTACCCCACGCGTTTTTCACAATTATACTAATATTTTTCGTTCATTATTATTTTCTGCCTGTATTAAGAATTATTTTTTGTTTGTATTTTTAGTTTTTTTAAACTGTATTTATAGTTTCTGTTTTATTATTGGTTCCTGTTTGGACAAACTTGACTTTGTTCAGCTGCCATTGACTTTTATCTTAAATCAACAAACACTAATATCGAAATGGCTGAGTTTAAGTGTGATTCCTGCCAGAAAATCGTCGTAGATAAGGATAAATATAAACTTCGCTGTAGTGGGGAGTGTCGCCGGAATTTTTGTATTACCTATACTGGGCTTGATAAGGCAACAACAAAGGTGCTCTACCAACAAAAGTACCACAATATTAGATTTTTCTGCAGTGTTTGTGACTCTCCTACGTTAAGATATCTTCACGATAAGGTGTCACAGCTACAAGGATCGCAGATCTCTCTGGAGAATGTCGAAGCTCTGGGAACCTGTCTAAAGAAGAACAATGATCTCCTTCCAATCATTTCTGAAATTTACGACATCTTGAGTAACCATGACTTCAAATCGAAAATTTTATACAAAAAAATAGATGACATTCATAGCCTTCATACCAGATTCTCTGATAATAGACAAGAAACTTTATTCCATTCGATCAAGGAAATGAAACAAGATATTTTCAATCTGTCATCTATTTTTATGGACAATCGTGATGAGTCTGTTAAAGTTCAGATTCACGACTCATCAAAGGAAGAGTTATTGAAGGAAATGGGCGATATGCGAAAAAGTGTAAATCAAATGGCACTGACGATAGAAAAGTTGGCTGCCAAGGAGAAACCAATTATTAGGAGTAACCCACCAATAATAAAAAAATCGATTTCGACTCAGACCGACCATACAGATAACCATGACACAGTGGTTATTGCTTCTCCTAAAGTCATTGCTCCCACACATCACATATCCCCCATAAAAGAAGACTGGCATTATGTGGTAGTGTCCAAGATCCCACCACCTTATACAGCAAACCAGCTTGCACACTATGCCAAAGAAAAACTTGGAACTACTGACTTTATCCGATGCTTTCCAATGCTGAAGAATGAGGACTGTTCTCACTCCGACTTCAAGGTTGGTGTACAGAAAAAAAGCCACCTAAAGCAGCTTAAGGACATAAGTATGTGGCCGCCGGGTACTGAAATAGTCACTGCCAATTCATCCTTAACACCCTTAAAGGTATCGCCGCCTGCGGCTAGTACTTTGTCCACTGGCTATCAACATTTTATACCTGGCACTTTGGACGGCCGAAGCCTACCACCACGCTCTGATTCAACATCTGTACATATACTTGGAGGGGTGAGGTCTGTTGGGGTTGGCTCTGACAAGGAGGCTTTGGCTGCCATTAAGTCTCTTGCGCTGGAGAATTTGGAGGTTGTTGTGGAGAAAAGTGCGAAGAGGGATAGTGGGCTGGATCTGGACCCGATGACTCCACCCATAGTGCGGCTGTCGCGAGATTCGGATGCGTCTAATGGACGTTATTTGCTGGCTAGGCTGAGAGACCCCTCCATATTAAAGGCTCTTCGGCTGTTCCTTGCCTATCTCCATGACCAACCCTCCAGTGTGTGTTTTGAAGGGCACACCAGCACCAGCATCAAATTAGCTCTAGCTTCGGAGGGACTTCCTGGTGACGTGAACTCCTTGCGTAAGTTATATTATCGCTTCCACGACGCCTACGGTATTGGTTCGGCTGCGGTTGATACGGATCTATCTGCCTTCAGGTCTTTCTTTTCATCGGAGAGACTCCAACACCTTCAGAAGGTTAGGGAAAGTCATGGCAATTATTTTGCTACTGGCTCTCCGATTAGACGGAAGAATTTTTAGATAGAATGACGCGAACAGAGGATCAAGCACCCTCTGAAAAATTGGATGATGGCAAGCTTAGTGTTTTTCTTATTAATATTCAGTCCTTAAGACACAAAACAGATGAATTATTTCTATTGCTAGAAGAGCTTAATTTTCCAGAAATCATTGCCCTAACTGAACATTGGTTATATGTTGATGAACCTGTGTTTGTCAAAAATTATACTACAGTAGCTAGATTTAATAGAAGTAATTTATTTCATAGAGGTACTATGATAATGTCTAGTAACAACGACTTTTCGGCAGTAACTAAGTTCGATAATTTATTGTGTGAGAAAGTATTTGAATTTTCTATCGTCTATCATAACGGTTACGACCTCTATATTGTTTGTATTTACAGAACACCTGACGCTGACATGCATCCATTCAGTCAAAGATTACTGAGCTTGCTTGAATCCCTGCCTTTAAGAAGCAAATTAATTTTGTGTGGCGACCTTAATGTTGACTTTTCCAGTGTGTGTGCTGCTCAAGAATCCCTTCGGTCCATTTTCGACTCTTTTGGTATAATCATGCATATTAACTCACCAACTAGAATAACTAAAACTGGATCAGTACTATAGACTATGTCGTGTCATCTTTTGATCCAGAATTCGTTGACTGTGCTGTTCTTAACTCGGGTTTCTCTGATCATGAGGCAGTATTAACAGAATTTTCGGTAAAATCCAAATGCAAAATTGCTTCACGCAAATTATGCAGTATATTTTCGGACAAAAATTTTCTAAATTTCAAGCACATATGTCTAACAACTGACTGGGTTATCCCCTCTGATGATATCGATACCGACTTTTATAGATTTATAAAAACTTTATCTACTCTGGCGTTCGAATCCTTTCCGCTTAGGCCTATCAAAATTAAAAAACATAACCCCTGGTCAACTAAAGGCTTACGCACATCTGCAAAGAACATTATCTCACTTAAAAAAATACTCGGACAGCGTTTTCTTCCATGGTTACGTGAAACTTTACAGGAAAGTCTATCATAAAACTATAAAAGCTGCCAAGGACATTTATTATAATGAGAGGCTGGCTAAATCCGGTAACGTTGCTAAAGAATCATTGTCTATTGTGAATGACTTAAGGAATAAGGCTTCTTCGTCTGGCACTATCGCTAATTCACCTGAGAACCTAAACAATTACTTTGTAAATGTGGCTAAAGATTTAATGAACACCATAACTCCTTCTCATGATCCACTTTCATATCTCTCTAATGCTAATGTGAATTTACACAGTTTCTTCTTTACGCCTGTAGCATTTGCTGAGCTTCGCAGCACAATTAAAGACATTAAAAACAAATCCTCATCTGGGACTGATGGGCTTTCTCTGAAAATGTTTTCAAACCTGCCGGAATGCACATTAAACCATCTTACTGCTTTAATTAACAAGTAATTCCAAAATGGGGTTTTTCCAAACTGTCTTAAGACGGCAATAATTGTTCCTTTGCATAAAGGAGGAGATAAAGACCAAGTTTCGAACTATCGCCCAATTGCACTACTTCCCACATTATCAAAGATCATTGAAAGATTGGTTAAAAAAAAAGCTTCTATCTTTTCTCTCTAAATATAAAATACTTACTACCCGTCAATTTGGATTTTTAAGTAACAAATGCACAAATGATGCTATGTTTTCCCTCTTTAATTATGTATACTCCAACCTGAACAACCATCACTCTACAGCAACCATTTACTGTGATTTTTCTAAAGCTTTCGATTGTGTAAATCATAATATCTTAATTAACAAATTGCAGTACTACGGATTCAGAGGAGTGCCTCTCGAATGGTTTAAGTCGTATCTTAACAACAGAAGTCAGCTTGTGAGGGTTGATACGTCGATGTCTTCTTGCAGGCCAATAGATTATGGAGTACCCCAGGGTTCAGTACTAGGCCCCATTTTGTTTCTGCTGTTTATCAACGACATTGCTTGTCTGGACATTAGCGGTAAAGTTTGTCTCTTTGCGGACGATACTAGTTTCGCTTGGAGCAATCCGGATATTACGGCGCTTCATAAAACTGTATCTAGTGATTTAATCACCATTAAATCATGGTGTGATTCTAATCTCCTGTGCCTCAACGTTTCTAAAACTAAAGTTTTGTCATATAAAAGTACGTTGCCATCTTTTGTACTTAATAACACCACTATCGACGTCGTTGAATCTGTGAAATTTTTGGGGCTTGTTGTGGACAGCCATTTGAAGTGGGACTTGCACATCGATGTCTTATCAAAAAAAATAAGTTCTGCCTGTTTTGCGTTAAGAACTGTTTCCAGGGAGCTTAGCGTGTCAACTGCTAGAACAGTCTATTATGCCCTTTTTGAGTCGCACCTCCGATACGCCCTTCCATTCTGGGGTACGTGTTGTGCGACTCAATTTGAGCGTATTTTCAAACTACAAAAGAGAGCTGTTCGATATTCACTGGGACTAAACAGTAGAACTCACTGCCAGGATTTCTTTAAAATATTAACTCTTCCTTCCTTATTCATATTTGAAGCGGTTTGCTTAATCCGCAAGCACGTATCTGCCATTCCAGATAGACCATTTCACAACTATCCACTTAGGAATATGGAGCATGATCTTTATCTGCCAACCCCACGCTCAGAGTTAGTTAAAAGCTCTATATTGTACAATGCAAAAAAAATGCACAATAATCTACCATTTGAACTGAAGTCAATAACATCCTTTCCCGCATTTCGCAGAGCTTTGAGATTATACTTACTGGAGAGAGCCTTATACGCAGTCAACGACTTTTTTCTTAATTAATACTTAATTTTGAGCATCTTACACACTGGTTTAATGATTTCATGTTTAATGCTTGGTGTTTAGTGTTTAGGATTTGATGTTAAATATTTTGATATTTAATATTTTACATATTTTGACCACGTACAATTTGTACAATTGTATAGTTTTGTATAGTTAGATTTTTCTTTTTCTTTTTATTGTATATTTCTATTTGTGTTTTTATATGTTTTTTTTTATATGTTTTGTATGTTTTGTACTCTAGCTCTTGATATTTAACATTTTAAATAATATTTTGACCTCGTACAATTTGCACAATTGTATAAAGTTTTGTATAGTTAGGTTTCTTTTTATTGTATATTTCTATTTGTGTTTTTATGTGTTTTGTATATTTTGTACTCTAGCTTTGTCTACAAATTGGAAAATTTTTTGACAATAAAGCATCTATTATTATTTATTTTTTGTTTTTTAGTTTGATTGATCGTTAGAGCGTGTTTTTTTAGATTTTTTAAACTATATTTATTTTCCACTTTTCAGTTCGATGTACTATAAAAGCATTTTTTTAAACTATATTTTTTATCATAGTTACAGTTTGTTTTTTATGATGCCTTACCATATAGATACGGCCAACGTTTACAATACATAATCTAACAGGGTCTAATAGCATTGGCATACGCGGCGGCGGATTTTTTTAATCCTGGCGATTCTCACCAGGATAATTAGATAAACTTATAAAATTATTGTATTGTCGTCGGTCCTTGATAAGTCTACAAAGTTTGAATGAAATCTGACCGTTTAAAGTGTGCCAAAATCGGTAACTTGTCCTGTTTTCCCACCCTGTATATTAAGCGATCGTAACCAAAATCAATAAGCTTCAAGGGTTTGTGAACGTCTACCTCTATGCCAAATTTCAAGTCGCTATCTTCAAAATTGCGACCTGTAATCGATTGTTACAAACAAACAAACAAATATACATACAGGCGAAGCTAATAAAAGCGTGTTAAAAAGTTAGAAAAGCGCGGTTTTCGCGCGCTACGAGGTCGGGGATGGCAAAAATGGGGAAAAAACAAATTGCTTTATGAAAAAAAACATGTTTTGAAAAAATAAAAAAATACAAACACAAAAGATTATTCGGAAAGTTAATAAGAGTATTATAAAACTAAGTAAGAAAAAAAAAACTCATAAAAAAAGAAAAAATTGTTCGGCAAGTTAATAAGAGTATAAAAATAAAGGAAAAAAATTAATAAAAAAGCTAGAAAAACGCGGGTTTCTGCGAAAGAAAGTTGAAAAAATGGGGAAAAAAATAAAAAAAAGTGTCAAAACCGGGGCCAAAGTTGACAAAAAAAGCTTTAAAAAAATAAAAAATTAATTTCTTATATCTCTTTCAGAAGTTTCACTTCAGTTGTGTGCTTATAAAGGGGAGACACATAATTTTTTTTATTACAGAGTATGTAGAGTAGTTAAACAATTTTTTGCATTGGAAGATAACCAGAAAACACGAAAAGCAAATAAAATTTAAGTTAGGAGCGTTCATTTTTTTTGTTGATTGAACATGATTTTAGTATTTATTGGTATTATAATTTACTAAATATTTTTAAAATGTTTAGTTAGTGATTTAGTGTACCTATTTAAAACTCCGCCTCCAACGTGCAAGAACTTGAGAAGTAAACAAAGAATATAATTGTGTGTCATTATTTCAATCTCTCGGGTATCCAAAACATTAAACAGTATTGCAAAAGACTGTGAAGTAAATACTTACCACAATTCATAATCCACTTCTCGCAAATGTTTTCACCTTTATAAGAAAATCGAAATCGACGCTTACAATTTCGTTTACTGACTTTGTAAATATTACCTAAATTTTTTTAAATAGGCATATTAATAAAATTAACAATTTACTTAAACAACGGTTTTATGACTATGAATAACCCAAATATTTTGTAGGAAACCATTGCTAGCTCGTTCTCCCTTAGACCTATAAAGAACAAAATATTTTGTTTATTTATTTAATTTCTGTTAAGCGAACGTTGTCCCAAATGTCGTTAATGAAATTTTAACGTTGCAAATGTTACTAACTACAGTACTGCGATTTTCTCCTTTTAGTGATCGATTTATGTTATTGATAATCTCGCTATGTTACTTCTCGTTAGTTTCCGGAATTATCAGGCATATCGCTTAATAACGATCCATGAGACCTTCTGTGAGACAGGAGCCTTTCCGCTACCTCCCATGAGTCCTTCTATGAGATGGAATTGCTTCTGTGAAATAGAATTTCACGCTGACCTAGCTAATCTCGCCGTCAGTTGTTACATGTCAATGAAAACATATAACAGCTGATAGAGGTCAAATAAAGTCAGTTATTTCACCTTTACTCCTAGATCTATTATGCTAGTCCGTTAAGCTAACTATAATACTACTTACCTGTTGAGATACCTGCATGGTTGTTGTATGACCCGAGCCTCCTTTTATCGAGCTGTTCCAGGGAAAATTGAGAGTTCGGTGGTCGTATACGTAACTTGATTTTCTCGGGCTGTTTGATGAGATCGATCGGGCTTTATGAGCCTTTTCACTGGTTTAGCACATAATCAAAAAATAAATCGTACTGTATTCTGGACATCGCTATCAGTTAAATGCATTTATAGCAGTGCATTTCAAAATATTAAATAATTCTCTTACCTTCCCGAATAATCACCTTAAAACAGTCTCATGGATGCCAGAAATATTGGTTTCGGAATTTGTCGGTTATTTTCCTGGATTTGTTTCAATATTAACAGGAAAAGTTAAACATGTGATGTGTTTGCGAACCAAGCCAACAAGAAACAACATATTTGATTGATATGCTACCACCAGTTTGATGTTAAACGACTGTATTTCACTCTCGCTTGATGTACGCAGGTACGATGTTTTAGTGGTTGCGTTGTTTCCTAAATTTGGCAACATCGCCCGGGTTGCTTCGCAGTTGGTTTCAACAGAGACGCAGGATTTTGGCTAAAGGTGCGTTTAGGCTTGAATCATTGCGCTCTGGATTTATGCGTTTAGGGTTTTTGATGTCCGGAGTTTAAAATGGCCGCGGGCCGGAATGAAGTAGATTCTGTTTCATTGGTCATTGCGAATAATAGTTTTATCGTCGGTTTTCTTTGTCCTCTCAGCAATACATAATATCATACATTCTTAGGTACGTTTTATTGCATATTCAAGATGTTATTAAATTTGGTGGCAACTATCTTGTATTTTTCGTGTGTCGCAGGACAATGTAAAGCTGGCCTATTGGTCGAATTTTCCCTTCCGATTTGACCTCGTTCTCTTTCTTGGTCAAACTCCAAAGAGGAAGTAGTGCGTAAGCCTGAAAAAGTTTAAGAATTTCTAATTCTCCCTTACGGGAATAATCTTATTTCGGGCTAGAGAAGTAACTAGGCATAGTTACCAGTTTGGTGTAGTAAGTTATTTAATTATGGATTGGGTGGATTTTGTCTCAGGTCAAGATTTCTTTTGGTAACTGGTCACGTGCGGAGGATTCCGAAATAGAATACGCTGTTTCCTTCTTCAATGGGTGCCTGTAGGAGAGAGCCTTACTTCGATCCGTTATCACCATCAAATCTCTACGTAGCTAGGGTTTTTATTTGGAGCGAGTAAAATAACTACCGGTCAGCCAGTCAAGTTGGTTGTTTTAATTTGGTATCGACTGCAGCCGGAGTTACTGAATGTCCAGGTGGGCATTACTTTAAATTGCCAGTGAGAGTTTATGGGTCCCAAGGTGCCTAGCAGCAGCCTACGTGCAGAAGGCCCGAGGTGATATCGGTGCGGAGACCAAATAAGATAACTTTGTGATCTTCTACATAGTTATTGGTGTGATATTAGTATTTTTCAGCGTCGTATTAGATTGCGTGTTTTATTTCTTTCTGCGTCGTATTGATATAGACATCTTTGCAACTGTTTAGGTGTAAGCATCTGCTTCCCAATGTCAATCCAAATAACTACTATATTTACTAGTGTGGATCGATTAATGTCCATACTTTTTTTTCATATTATATTTCTTTATTCTTACAATTTAATATTTATCGTGGTAAATGATAAATATTGTCGTTTTGACTGATTAATTGTCTGATTATAATAATTTTACATAACGGTATTTCATAAACTGAATGGTTAAGGTTAATTCGTTTATTTATGTACAACTGCGACAAGTATACCATGTTAGACGCGCACAAAGTTTAGTAGTAATGAGATTTATCCTGATGACTTTTATTACCATCAGGATGATGAGACGATAGATGCCTTATTAATTAATTTGTTGAAATTGGTTTTTGATCTTTCGTAATCATTTGGTATATTATATTTACTTCCGTTATAGCTAACGCGTTCGATCTTTCTTTATCTATTCCACTTCCATTATAATTAAATTTAATTCAAATTACAGTCTGTATGTATACACAACTGATCTAGTGCTATATTTATGAGCATATGCAGCCTATATAGGCTATTACCTGTTTTCAATTAAGCTCTTTTGCATTTTATTTATGTCATTCTATTTATTGAAAGAAATATGACGACACGTTAACGTCAAACCTAACGAGCGCCCAATAAACTTAAACCTGCACGAATGTACCGTCTTTTATTTGCTCTGAAATACCTCAATTAAACAATAGTCGTTTGATTTTGAATCGTCCTTAAGGATTCTCAAGACCGAGGATCTTCTAGTTTGGGTCTGCGGATTTACTGATCTCAAACTGGTGGCACCCTGGTCAAAAGCAAATAATTGACTGACTCTCACGCCGATCGCCGACAGTCAACGCACATGTTACGCTTATTAATTTTATATTGCTAATTCATTTAAAAAGGTTTTACGGGCAACACAGTTAGCCGTACCGAGGCTTTTTTTGTCAGGGTGGCGCAACCACCTGATGGAGACGTACTTCCAGGGAGCGCCAGTGTCTACAACTCTACCAGAATCCAGTAAAATTGATTTTAATTTATTTAAGTGCCTTGACTACCGCATTTCTTACCGCTCTATATCATTTTAATTAATGAATATATAATCAAATGGCTGTAGGCCATTTGCCTTGATTACTGTATATCCCTTACCGCTATATATCACTTTAATTAATGAAAATATAATCAAATGATTGTAAGTCAGTTGCTGTTTATATCGTATTAAAGGAAACTCATCGACTCATAAAAAGTACTATTTTTAACAAAACCCTGTAGCATCCTTAATATTCGAGGTATCAGAGTGAATAAAAAAAAGAAAATGTTCAGAAAGGATCAATCTTTAACTTGACATTATCGAACGATATCGAGTTTCATTCGTTTACTCTACAGAGTGTCCCAAAAAAGCATTACTTTCTTTTCAGCCCTGTATATGACATTAGGACCAATTGTTTAAAATCAGCAATACCTTTATATTCTTAAAGAATCAGGCTTCAATTTAGCAAAAAAAAAGTCAAAATCGAGTGAAGGGTTTAAGAGAAAATTGAAGTCAAACTTAGTGTACATTTTCCTCGTTCCCCTAATTATGCTGGTGTGTGTTATTAATAAAATTAATACTAACCCAGACCTAATCTGTACGTGAATCGATTTTTACTGGCGAGAGATTTGCATTTATATTAAGGTAATTTCGGTTTAGTACGAATGTCAAAACCATGGTCAAAAACTTACCTGTGTGTTGAATATGAAAATTTTCGGAATTCTTCCTGTGGCTCATTCAAAACTATTACTTCACGTTAGTTTATAAAAATGAAAACGCAAAATGCCTGTAGAAATTCGGATTCGAAAATCTTGACTATCTTGACGAATGTTTTGACCAATAGAAACACTGTCGTGTCATCGTATCGTCGGATATCGGACGCGTGGGAATCCACCTTGTAACAGTCTGCCACAGTGTGAAATATTTTAAAGTTCATTTTATATGATGCATTTAGCCACAAAAGATGCTATATTTTGCGGTAAGAATTATTGAGTATTGACCTCTTCGGTTATTAATTCTCAATTTATTAATTCGATTTGTTGTCAATAAGCTTAAGATTGCCGCATTTATTAATGTAAATTAATTTTATTCTACATATAGGTTAATGATATATTTGTACTCGGTTTTATAACACTGTTGTGGCCTTGAGTAGCTATTTTGATCATCCCTTTCTCTTATATTGCCCTCAGTCACTTTGTGACTATATTTATTTTAGTTGATAAGCGACCCACAGATCGTTTAGGTTTGATCAAACCACTAACATAAGATAGTATGTTATTAGTATATTAGTAATTTATATTACATTAATTATGTGTGCAGGCCCTTCTATATTTCTCATTGTATCCGTCAAATTCATATTCTACTTTTGGTTTACACATTTCATAACTTTTTGGTACACCCGATTTGCTTAATTCAAGTCACAGGCTGATCACTTCTGATAACTTTTTGGGACCTCGGATTTATCTTTCCACGCGGCAGGCTGCAATTTTTGTAATATTCGGTTATTAGTTCCGGGCAGTAGGAATGGGCTATCCTCCCGTAATTGTTGCTTTCGAATTAAATTTTTAAAGGTTTATCCTTTTAGGAAAGTATTTCTTGAAAAATTTAATTTCAGCTTATTAATTATGGCTTCCGCCAGTGTTTTACAACCATAATAACTAAGTCGTTTATTATCTTAGAATTATTCCTCGTATCGAATCATTAGAATCGCTTGGCATTTCTCGGCTCTATCGCTTTTTCTGATTTGCCGTTCTTTTTTTCTAATCTCGTGGAAGTGGAAAGGCAAATTGACTGAAACGGATGCAGAGTTCTTCTAGAAATACCCTTCGGAGTGAGTGCTTTAGTGCAGCCATTTTGTATTGTGTTAATACTACCCTTCTAGGGGATCTGTGAGTACCTAAGTCCCTAACCAGTGCTCGACACTACCAAGTTATTGGGATATTCGTACTGCACTAGAGGCTTTCCGAGCTCATCTTACAAGATCGAGACCGTTGATTATCCAGCCACCCTCCGACTCAAGAGAGGGTTTTATCATCGCGCTATACCACTGCCAGTTTTATCACCGAGCTATACCACTGCCAGTTTTAACACCGGGCTATATCACTGCCAGTTTTATCACCGGGCTATCGAGTCCTCTGCCAGTTTTACCCTCGGGGCTATCGAGTGCCAAAACGATTATTAATCGGCAAGAAAAATAAATGAATTAACGAAACTATGAAGGCTCTTTGAAGGCACAATCTACAGTGCTAAATTCATAATAATAAAACAAAAAAGAAAATAACGCTAAGCTTCTGTACGATACCCCGTTAGATCCGGTTCGTCAAGTTCAGTAGTGGATGTAAGAAGTACCTCTGGTGGAGGCGCCGGGCACCTATAGCAAACCAAATATGTTTAGTCTGGTCGGCCAAGCTTTAAGATAGCTTAAGTTAATTTATTCATTTATTTTTCTGGTCAATTCATAATCGTTTCTTTTTTTCTAATATTTAAATATAAATCTAGTCCTGTCGACCAAGCTTTAAGTTAGATTGATTTCATTTATTCATTTGTTTATCTGGTCGATTGATATAATTAATGTGGCATTTTATCAATTGATATTATTATCGCTACATTTATAATTGGTGCAGCTATTAGCGCACGCATACGTATACGCAATAAGCTTAGGTAAACCAAAGTGATCACTTCGGATTGTAGTGTTTAGAGCATTTAGGTGTAAGGCATACAGTACCGAGTTAACAACAGAATTGGTCTCAGTACAATCATCATATTGTACCATTATTATTAATTACTTAATAGTCTTTGACATTCCTACGCCTGTTAGATTCAACAATTTTCATAAACTTTTTCCAAAATATTCCTCTAAATAAAATTCTTGTCGCCTTTAAATTGCAAAAATTTCACTGTGTGATTGTTACTGTCAAAAAAAAAAATTTCGAAGCTAATAAATTGATCCGTAAATTTAGATTGTGCTTTCTTGTTAAGTTAAGATTGAGTTTCTTTGTTTGATAAGCGTGCCTAACAACCCCGTTAAACACCAGCGGAGCTTTTCCAGTATAGTTGGTAAGAACTAGTGGCGCTCTAGAACTCCACTCCCGGAGGCATATTTACACATCCTAACATACGACGGCACCAGGGTGCTGAAACCGGTTAGGTTTTGTAAGCGCTACAAAAGCTCACTGATTTGGGCACCTAATCGCGCCATGTCTTCGCGATGCAATCAATTTGCGGCAAGAGCCCTCGTGGTCGACAGGTGTAGATGGTTAGGTCTCCATTCGGCGGCTATCGGCAGCCTGGGTTCAAACCTCGTTGCCTTTTTTTAATTTTTTTTTTAGGTTAAGTTTCTAAACAGTTTTTGATTTTGGGTATGTCTTGGGGTAGTTTGGGTTAGCATCTGGTTAGTTTCCCCCGTAGCGAGCGGAGGGCCATGCGAAAAGTGAAATATTATCTAACAGCGTATTCCAGCTGCCCAAATCAGTGAGCTTTGGCTATCGTCGGCCCGGGTTCAAACCCCGTTGCTTTTTTAATTTTTTTTAGGTTAAGTTTCTAAACAGTTTTTTTCTTGATTTTGGGTATGTCTTGGGATAGTTTGGGTTAGCACCTGGTTAGTTTCCTTTTCTTGAGCCCCCGTAGCGAGCGGAGGTCCATGCGAAATATTATAAAACAGCTGCCTAGTGCCCAAATCAGTGAGCTTTTGTAGCGCTACAAACGCTTACAAAACCTAACCGATTTCAGCATCAGCACCCTGGTGCCATTGTATGTGAGGATATGTAAATATGCCTCCCGGAGCCGGGTATTGCAAACACGACTCTCCGGTGTTAGGTTTGTTTTTTTTAATTAAAATCTTTACTCGCTTACCTTTAAACTTTAATAAGAAAAACGTGTTGCAACCTTTAGCTGTTTGGGTTACTAACAGGTCATTTTTCGTAAATAATTTGAAAAATCTAATCTTAAGGATGTTACTTTTAGGAATTACAACTATTTCCATAATATTATAGTTATTTAAGAGCCTTCAACCCTTTATTTATAATATTTTCCTCTATATTATACCGTTAATTATGTAAACTTTGGCGTTCCGCGATTTTTATGTTTATAATAAATAATATTTGTTTGTACTTACCGATATCATCCCATGGAAAACAGCATGCATCCTTTGTACATTTCAAAATGCCCCCTCCTTTTGTTACATACAGGGGGTTAATTAAGGATATGTACTTAATCTAATGCATGATTTCTGGACCAATTTTAAGTTAAAAAGTTCATGTAGACGTATGCTCTAAAATGCTTGATTTCCGATTTAAAGAGCGCTATTAGAAATATTACGATATAGATATAATTTTTTCAAATTAATCAGTATGACTAAATCCTGACTCAATTTTAACAAAAACAAAATTATTTACCCCACTGCACTGGTTTGTTTCAAAACTATTATTTTATTATTACTTATATTTAGCATTTTTTTCATCTAGATCACTTAGCCTTTGGAAGTAATCATTAATCAAATTAATAATTACAAATTGCATTTGGGTGCGTATGTTTAAATTAGTACATTTATAATTAATGTATAAAAACTTTAGCACCCTGTATGACCTATTAAAATAAGTACATAAAATTAAGTATGCTAAGGATACACTGACTAATCCACATTGACTTTCTCAGTGCATATCATATGATCTCGCACTATTGTTATTTTAGTCCGTCAGTCTGCACCATTAAGTCAACAACTTCTACTATTTCACGAGTTGTTGATTAAATCCAGAGTTGCCAGATGTATGATATTTAACGTCATGAAATGGGCGCCTGTAAGACAAATTTTTAAGGGATTAAATTATTCGATCATCCGTTTAATCGAAAGACATTTAAAATATTCGTATAAGTACAACGGATGTACGATAAGCAGTGCATTATCTAACAAGTATGCGGAAATTCTCCCGAGGTTGAAAACGTACTTTGACACGAGTCATGTACAAGGTGGCCCGTTTATTATGGGATGACACCTTATCTCAGAATTGAGAATCTACGGGGTGTACCAAAAAAAGTGTAATACAAAAGTTGTTTGGATTTACTTATTATATTTTTATATATACAGGGTGTTCACATTTTCGTGGACAAGTATCAACTTCCTTATTTTAAATAGAATACCCTAGTAGGGTATTCTATTTAAAATAAGGAAGTTAATACTTGTCCACGAAAATACGAACACCCTGTTTATATGAAAATATAATATTTTAAAAGTTTAAATATGAGAGTTTTGAGCTAGTTTGGGTTAGTTTCGATTTTACTTTTAGAGATGTTCATAAACATATTAAAAGATAACCGTTTATTTTAGTTTTGCTGATCTAATTATTTTACTGTTCCATTATTCGTTTTGCTCTCAAGATATTGACGAAAATTAAGCAATTTTTTAATATAAAAAATATTTATTCTTAAATCTCAACATTTTCATCAGGGCAACTCATGACGTCATCGAATCAACTTCAGTGGCGTTCTTAGATCGTTCTGAAAAATTGGCATGCACGTGATCCGTTTATTTAAATTTCAGACTCAGGTCAGGTGCTTGTCAAATTTTCAGAACAATTCAAGGGGGAAAATGACATTACCGAACGCGACACGGGAAAATTTAGATATTGTTTGAACTTTATAATAAATGTATTCTTCTATAAGTTCAGACTTGTACGATAATTTTCCACAAATTTGCAGGTCCGATAAATACGAAATTAAAATCTGGCAACCCTGGTTATATCCATGAACATTTGAAATTTGGCGAATCCAACAAACTGACCTTCGAAATTAGATAACATATGGACAAGTAAGTAGAAGAAGGAGAAATTAAACGACAATATTAATAATGAAAATATTTATTTGTCTAATAATGCCATAGGCATTACTCACATATCGCTAAGTACAGCCGTCAAAATAGGATAACTTAAATCTAATAACTTAGATAACGTTCGAATCAAATTACAACAATTTATTTACACTTATAAATAATCGCTAACTAAACTCTTGAATGAACAATTTACCAGAAATATAAAGTAAGGGGAACCTGGCCTAAAAAAAAGACATCTATAGTGTTGATTCTGGCAAACAAATTGGCAACATCGCAGTTCTGTCAGATGGTTTGACAGTAGCAGAAGTATCGAAGTGCCAATATATTTTTTCTGTTTAGACAGATTTCATTAAAACAAGTAACCAAATACAAATTCCTATGGTTATGTTTTGTATACACGGTGTCCCATATAAAAATGTACACACACGGATCTCGTAAACCAGAAGAGGTGCAAAGATGATTAAATTAGAGAAAAGTTGCGCCTTGCTGAATCCTACAACGTCATGTTTCGCAAAAAAAATCCTATTACTTTCGAAGATATTTAAGAAAAATCGAATTTTTCTCTTCTCTCTCTCTTCAAATTGATGATATTAGATTTTCAATCTGACGTTTCGTTTCTTAGCAACCATCATCACCTTTGATTTTTTTAAATAGTCAAAAAAAATTGTTTTATTCCTAAAAACTCTAATTTCAATCCTACATCCAACAACATATCGAGCTTTACATTTATCCGACATTTTGGGATGAAAAATACCATCATCAATAGACTTTGATGATGATTACAAAGGAAGGAAACGTGGGATCAAAAATCTAGTTACGTCATCAGATGGAGGAGAAAAATTGGCATAGGAATGTGAATTTTATTTTGATCTATCCTCTTTACAAAAATGTGAAAAAATTAATTGCGAAAATTTGTGTTTTAAATTGCAAGGATTCATACATCACCTAATATCTTGGTATTAGAAAGAAATAATTCAAATTGGCGCCCACCTGAATTTACACCGACTAACGATCTACCAAAATGATTCTTAAACAAATTTCGATCGGATGCTTAATATGGGAGATAATACAGAAAATTTGGTTTATTGACTTTTTTTGCTCCGAAATAGAGAGTTGTTAATTAATTGCGGGAGTTTAACCCAGTCATTACTTCCATCGTCAAACTTTCAAACTCATAAAAAAATAACTAGAGCAATTTGCGGCTGTTCTTTCTTACGCTGACAGATATTACCATGGTTACGCTAATATTTAATATTAGAAGAACGGGTGTCTGCGAACTGCTCTTAGTATTCTCTTATGATGAAATATTATTCCCCACAAAGGTTTTAAGGGCGTGTTTTTGAGTTCAAAATAAGACTTTTTTTCTTATAAACCTACATGTTCTAAATACAGCCGAAAAAATAGGTTACAAAAAAAATTGTATTTCCATAATACTTATCTAAAAGGCTAAAAGACAATTGTAACATTTAAAAAGAAAACAAAATTGTGTAAGGACACGATTATAATTACTAATTAATCATTAATTGTATCTAGTCTAAATAGGCCCTTACCTTCGAAATCAAAATTGAGATTTTCATTAAATCGGCTGTAATTTGAAAAACATAACTTATGAAAAAACGGTGAAAGGCAAAAGGTGCGTCTGTTTTAGTAGTTTAAAGTTCCGACCTGATGACGTAATTAAATTTTGGATCCGACGTTTCGTTCCTTCGTAATCATCATCAAAGACCATTAATGATGGTTTTTTTTCATCCGAAACGTCGGATAAATATAAAGAGCGATATGTCGTTGGATTTAAGATTGAAATTAGAATTTTTTAGGAATACTTAACACAAATTTTTTAGACTATTTAAAAAAACAAAATTGATGATGGGTGCTAAGAAACGAAACGTCAGATTGAAAATCTAATAAAATCAACTTGTAGAGCAGGGAAATTAGCAACGGGAATGTGAAATTTGCATTATCATATCTCTTCAAATAATGTCAGGGAAAATTCGACTTTTCCCAAATATCTTCGGAAGTAATCGTATTTTTTTAGATTTCGAAACCTGACGTTGTAGGGTTCAGCAAGTCGCAACTTTTCTCTAATTTAATCATCTTTGTACCACCTCTCGTTTACAAGATCCCTGTAGTGTGCATCTTTATATGGGACACCGTGTATACAGAATGATTCAAATTATAATAGGGTAATTTCGGCAACGTATTTCGCAGTTAAAAACAGCTGAAGCCGAAGCTAATAATGTAGAAATGGCGAAAACCGAATCTGGCAATGTAGAATCAGTTCAGTCGTCAGATCAATAAGTAACAAATAAGTAACAAATAACACCGTTTGTTTCCTTTAACTGTTTAGGATCGGCTACAGAAAAATTATATTTGTAATTGCTTGTATTTAATGTTCTTATTAATGTTATAATTATAATTGTGACGCCACTGTTGGGCATCCTAATATTGTCACTCTGCTTGTGCAGGCCAAGTATCTTAACATGTGTTTATTTGCCTGTGCTAGTTTCCCTTTTTTCTAAGAAGGATTTAGGGCACTCCTTGGCTTTAATAGTTTTTAGAAAGTTATGCGAAATAAAACCTGCTTTAGCCTGTGTTGAAAATTCAACAAGCGCGTTTCATTTAACACTTATCACTGGCTAAAATTATTTATGAAATATATACATAAGACAGTTTTAAGCCAGGTACCCCTACAGCAAAATTAGGCTAGGTTCCCCTACAGTAAAAGTGTCTGGTCACTTATTACAAACATTGGAGTTACATGAAATTTTTTGAAAATATTTTTTTTCCACAACATCATTAGTGCAGATGGGCACGGTTTCTTAGCAGAGAGACGCTCAGGGCTTATTGTAAAAAATAAAGTTAAGTTTGAATTAAATTCGAACGAATACCCAACTGAGAAATGCTACCTACTTACGTACTAGGCTTGAGAAATATTACAAATATGTACATTAATTATATGAAAAATGAAATTGACAACATCTAACTCGTGAAACTTTTATATAAAAAAAATCGCAAACCGCTTTTACGGAAAAAAACATCGATAAGGTATCAACATCGTAAACGCATAAAGTTCAGCACAATTGTGCTACGCCTGGCAACATTGGACTGTTTCCTGTTTCGAACTACTTGGCCATAGCCGGAACATATTTGGGAAAATCAAAAGAGCAGCTATTTTATTTCTAACACATACGGTACAAAAAACTAGTTCAGCACTAATACATGGCCGTGCTTACAACGCAACTTTAGCGATCGCTCTTATGTAACGGCGCTCATGTTAGTGAATGAAGAAAAAGTAGATCTTATTTTAGGCTGGTACACCAGAGGTCACAAACGACGGAACAGATGCAAATGCCAGCTCTCAAATTCGGCATTATATAAAGTAAAAAATTTGGAATCGGGAGATGAGTAAATTTACAATTCGTTTGACAATGCTAACAATTAGTTTTTCTCTGTAAGCATATTTTAAACTAGAAAAAAATTAAAACACATTTAAGGGGCCCAGACGATTTTACGGACAGTGGACTTTTATTATTATTTTTTTTATTCGAAAGATCACATTTGAAATAGTATACATTTAAAAAAAAATTGCGGAAAATGCATTATTTGAGCAAAAAAAAATAATTAATTCCCATAAAAATCAACATTTTGGCAACTCTATGCATCGAAACTCGACGGTTTCTGTCAAATTTAAGAAATATTAATGCAACGTTGCCGGATTATATAGTAATATTTAAGTAAATATACGAAAATGCCTTTTAACTTTGCATCAGTTTGCGTTGTTATACATCATATCTACAATGCCCTCCGAAATGTATACGAAAATCTATTCGACAAGGTTGGTATGAAAATACCTTGAAATTAGCATTAGGGCAAATATCTTTGGGGATGCCCTACAACACTGCTGCTAGGGTTTTTAATTTACCTCATTTTCAATCTTCAGGAGAAGAGCAAAAGGGCAAATTAAGAGGGTATGCCTCGTTTTACAAATTGGTTCTGCGCGAGTGTGTGTGGATTGAACATGCTTGTTTCGATTTACGATAGCGGCACTTTCTCTTTATATAGCAAGCCCCTTTTTTCCAGGTGCATCGACATAAGAAAGAATTAGGTAGATGTTCAAGAAGAGGCTCTGAAGGCAGGCCGTATCAAAATTTTTCACAATGTTGGAAGTAACTATTTCTTAATATAATGTCACGGATCCATCAAAAATCCACAATATGGATGCAGGCAATATTTAGACTGATCCTAGTACACTTCCTAAAATCCCTGCACATAAGGGTCCCTCACAAATGCAGAAAGAGGAGAAAGCGTCACTATATTTTTCTGTGTAAATACTTCCGGACAATACATTCCACCTCAACTAATATTTCCTCGTAACTGTTGGAATGAACTATATTTTAGAGATGCTCCTTATGGGACTGTGTCGCTTCAAAACCAAACAGGTTATCAGAAGCTTTCTTGCAGATCCTAGAACATTTTTAGAGAAACACTCATTGTTGATTTCAAAATAAAGTACTTTTTGCGAGTAGACGGGCACAGCAGCCATAGAGTTTTGTAGAGCAAACGGCATTATATTGATATCATTTCCACCGCACTGCACTCACGTGATGCAGCCAATGGATGTGGGATTTTTTGGGCCCTTTCAGACATTCTTGGCTGAAGTGTAATCCAGGCACAATTGTTACCCTCTATGAAATTTCGTCAATGTTCGGAAAAGCCTATCGCAGAGTTGCAATTATGGATAACGCATTGAGCGCATTTGAGAAAACAAGCATCTGGCCAATTAATAACCCAAATATATTTCCAGACTGGAGATTTAAATCGTCCATAACAACGGAACGGCCTGTGACCGAAGATACTAAAGTCATCTGAGAAAAACAGATCAGATTCTCCCAGCAGACGAGACGAGTCGTCAAAAAGTTCGAATAAAAATGCGCCCAAAATTGAAAATTATGTCAAAAGCAACTACCTCATAACCTCAAGTGAATCCGAAAACGACTGGCAACCAAGTGGAAATTCTTCTGACAATGTGAGGATTGTTTCAGGCCAATCCGTTGAATACGGTTTAAGCAAAACTGCTTTAAAGTTTGCTATGAACAGAAAAAACGTAACCTCTCAGCTTTCTCAGAACAATACTGTAGAGAGCGATGTAGAAAATAAAAATCAAGTTCTCCCATTTGACATTTCGACACCGCACCCGTGCCTTCATCACAAAGAAGTTCGTGCCCCTCTCAAGGAACAATGATCCGACGTCAGAAGAGTCTAGAGAGCCAGCGTCCGCTTTGTCTCACGAGCTTCCGCATGCTTAAAAAGTTAAAATTGAAAAGAATTAGGCAAGTCCGAGTTCGACGAAAATCAGCGGTCGCGTCGGGGGTTTTCGGTGATGAGACGACCGTATCTGGACATTAGAAAGTCGAGACCCCTAAGGGCGAGGCTGTGCGAAAGAAAAAGGTCGATTTGACGTCCGAAAGGGTTGACGTTCGACAGAGGTGTGCGGCAGGCACCCCTTAAACCGTTAAAAATATTTTGAACCTAGGGGCTCCATTTAGGGGCCGATATTTTGCGACGTCCAAAATCATAGTTTTGGTCAATTTTGTTCGGCGGGCGGTCCTATACACGAAAAAAAACATTTTTGAGACCTAGGGGCTCATTTAGGGGCCGAGGGGATATGCCGTCTGAATGGGTCCAAATTCGGGTTAGGGGGGTTTTCGATGATACCGAGTTCGAATCTGACGTCGGCGGGAACCTACCGCGAATAGGTTCCGCGATAGAAGCCCGACGAGGTCGAATTTTGGTGATGGGCGACCGAGATCCTCCAAAGAGCTCACGCATTTGACTTAAAAAAAGTATTCTGCGTGATTTTCGATCCGACGAACCTATTTCCCGTAATCGGGCCCCATCGATTTCGAAAACGGAAAATCGTCATTTTGGACGACGTGTAGGATTGTTAAAAATTTAATTTTTACGTTAATGACATGTAAATGGACCCCTTTAATCGATTACGTCATGAAAACGGGTATTTTCAAAAAAAAATCGAAAATTTCAGGGGTAATGGCTTAAAAAATCGAGATTTTCAGAAAATCGGCTATAATTCGAAAACGGTAACAGTTAGAGGTAAACTTTAAATGGGAAAAATATGGGGCTCGTCGGGTACTATAATGTGTCCTATCCAGTTTGATTCTACGACGTTTCGTTTTTTTTTATTTTCATATTTTCGGTAACGAAGAGGTATCTCAAATCGGTTTGCGCCAGTATTTGCGTCGTTTTAAGGTCCGTCGAAAAATTCCTATACAGTTTTTCGATAAGAGTTCAAATAAGGAAGGTATTCGATAAAATGTAAAGTTCGTCTGAAAATTTTAATTTTTCTTGGTTCTGAAATTCTTTGTATTAGTTTGGGTTAGTTTGCGTTAGTTTGGGTTAGTTTGGGTCAGTTTGGGTTAGTTTGGGTAGCGCGCTCGTCTCAATGCGCTTGTTTGGCTAGTTAAAGTTAATTTCGATTATTTTTGCTTAATCTGGAATACGGAAAAGAAGCGCGCGTAGCGCGCTTGTCTTTACTTTGGTTAATTACGGTTAGTTTGGGTTAGTTGAGGGCCATGCGAAAAGTGAAATATTACTTATTGTAATACGTAGTACGGGCCCGTACCTTGGATGCGCTTTTTACGAAATATTTTGCGCGGAAGCTCGGGAGACGAAGTGGACGCTGGCTCTCTACTCTTGTTCCGACATCGACTCCCAATTATGAAATAACTAAAGAGAATGTAATTCGAAAAGTGAAACCAAAGGGAGAGGCAAAAAGGAAAGTTACTAAAGACTTGTTCGCGCTATGCTCGAAAAAACCAAAACCGAATCAAGATGTCGTTCAAAACCGGGAGAATTTTGGATGCAGTGCTTTTTCTGTCAACAGTGGTCACATACATTATGTATATGTATGAATCAGCGGCCCCATTTTAGAACACCTCCCAGTTGAACAAGCGGGTTTTAGGCCTAATAGAAGCTGCTGCGATTAAGTGCTGGCTCTGAAAACCTTTATAGAGGCAGGTTTCCAACAACAGCTTAAAACTTCTGTCGTGTTTTTAGACCTTTCCGCAGCGTATGATACGGTTTGGAGAGAGGGGATGATATACAAATTTCTAACAATAATCCCTTGCCGGAAAACTGCGAGCCTCCTCAATAACATGCTGAGTAACAGATTGTTACGCACCTATATAGGAGGACAAGTTAGTAAGGAGAGAAAATTAAACAATGGCTTATCACAGGGCTCTGTGCTAGCCCCCCTGCTGTTTAACATTTATATTGCCGATCTCCCAAATACCGTGTCAACAAAATTTCGCTATGTGGACGATATTGCTCTGGCCTTTAGAGCTAAGGATCTAGACCAAGCGGAGTCACTTCTCACAGAGGATCTCTCTGCCCTGATCACCTTTTTCAGAAGGTGGAGATTAAAGCCCAGCCCTAGCAAGACCGAAGTATGTGCTTTTCATTTAAACAATCGACAGGCTAACGTCGAACTACAAGTACAACTAAATGGAAATACACTTCGTCATGAAATTTCCCAAATATCTTGGCGTCCCTCTTGACCGCACACCTATCATACAGAAGGCAGCTCGAAAACACTGCTGCTAAGTTAAAAACCCGTAATAATATTATCCAAAAATTATGCGGTACGATGTGGGGAGCATCTGCGGATACATTACGAACATCGTCCTTAGCCCTGCTCTCAACGGCGGAGTACTGCGCTCCAGTATGGCTAAACAGCTGTCATACCAATATGATTGACGTTCAGTTAAATCATACTATGCGGTTAATTAGTGGTGCAGTGCGTCCGACACCCACGTACTGGCTCCCAGTGTTGAGTAACACGTATCCACCTTAAGTCCTCCGATCTGGAGTTCTACCCAAAGAATTTCGAAAGCTTCAACAGAATCCTAATCTTCCTATACACAACGATATACCTACCCTGCGGAGGAATCGTTTGCGCTCGAGAAAGCCGCCTCTATGGCAAGCTGAACAACTAGTCATTAACAACGTTGAAGCTGTGGATTTGTGGAAACAGAATTGTGAACTTATTGAAGATCCCGAGGTTCGTGAGTGGTTTGAGGGGTATGATTGCGATACCACAGGTGCAAATCTTGATAGAATGCATTGGGTCAAAGTAAATAAAATCCGTTCCGGATATGGTCGATATGCTGACTACCTTTACAAATGGGGCTTAACTGACTCTCCAAGCTGTGACTGCGGAGCCCCCCGCCAAACCATTAAACACATTAGAGAGGAATGCCCCCTGCTGTCTTTCCAAGGGAGCTGGAGCGATTTCATGAGGGCTGAAGAGGCTGTGCTTGATTGGATCAAGAATTTAGATATCAATGTTTAGCTTTTATTTTTATTATTATCTTTTGCTTGTTTGTTTGATTAATTGTATGTAGATTTCTGTATTTTACTTTTTTATTTTTATTCTTACTGGAAATGTATTATTGCATGTATGCCATATGAATAAATAAATAAAACATACATTATGTGCTGGCGTTGCTAAAAACACCAAAAAATACACTTGAGACTTTTGCAAATAAGGGTTCATTTTATCCACTTTTGTGGATAAAAAGGACATCTTATAGTTTTTGTTAATATTTTGAGCTTCTAAAATGTTTTACGCATTTTGAGCAATATTATGTATGAGTTTTTTATAAACAATTAATTCAATAAACATGTTTTCATATGAAGATTACTTTTAGTCTCTAATTTTATCGTGTTATCAGTCCGAAGGTCCCCTAACTACTCAAACTGACGCGAAGTTAAAAAAGCAGTTTCGGATGTATACTAAAATGTTGCTGATTATGCACAATCCGGCAACCTTGCATTAATATTTCTTAAATGTGACAGAAACAATCGAGTTTCGATGGTTAGAGTTGCTAAAAATTATGATGAATTATGAGAATTAAATATTTTGCTTTTTGCGCATTTTTTGTTTAATGTACTATTTCAAATGAAGTCTTTCTAATAAAAAATAATGATAATAATAAAATCCACTGTCCGTAAAGTCGTCCTGACACAAAATTGACAGACACTCTGTATATGCTTACATTAATATCAGGTACGTGAGCCAATTATTATTCAAATATGACAATAGTGGACAATATGGAACACATGTTCTAAATAATATCATTAGAATATCAAAATTGCAAATATGTAATGTTTTCCTATCTTAGAAAACGTGTTATAGTATTATACATTCAATAATATTAACAAAAACATATACTTTGCCTTAACATGAGAATAATTGGCTTAGGTACCAACCTTATAATATAACATGTCATGTATATGCTGTGACGTTTTATATTCGACTCTGACACAGGGTTGCCAACTTGGAAGTTTAATCGCTAAATGAACGATGAAAAGTATCAATTGCTGCTACGTCACAACGTGACTATTGGCAAGCTTATTTATTGTCAAGCAATATTTGTCTTTTTACGATCTGTTCGCTTTTATTCAACTTCTTTACTTTATGTGGATCAGTTTAAAGTTATAATTATTTGGTCTGTGCTTGACCTCTTTTATGCAAAAAAGTTGAAAATTAGTATAGGGTAAAATAAGGTAGGTAATGTGGTAAATCTTGAAGTAGATGTGACAACGTTGCCTATCGTCGCAGATGACTAATTCAATAGATGGCGCTGGCGCATATTCCATCTTTTAATCGATCTACGAGAAAATGTAAACAAAGGGGGTGATTATATTAAGACTAAGAGATGGAAGGTGCTATTTGAGGCTGTAGGTAAGACAATTTAAAACTAAATTTATTATACTTTTTTAAGTTTTGATGCCTCATCTGTTTCAAAAAATGTCCTACCATTTATGTTTGTTAGCAAATTCGGCAAAGTTTTAGGTCTAACTTTAAATCTGACAGTTTATTTAAATATTATTTAATAAACTACCTATATTTAACTTATTTTATTATTTAAATTGGGAGTCTTTAATCACATTATCTTATCACGTTTTTATATTTATATTACTTGTATTAATTTAAATATATATTAAGTAGTGTCTATTATTTTCGAAGAAATAGGAGTATTTAGAAATAAATCTAAAAAAGGTAAAGAATGGCAATATGACCAAACCAGGCCTGGTTTAAACAGAATTTATTTTATGAAATAATATAATAGACCGGGGGATAGTGACAGATTTTTGGATACGATTTTACTCAGTATGCCTTTCAGAGGACAATATGATCCGTATATCTTCATGATAATAATGCATGAATCAAAGAGTCGTCCTGGGTTCTTCATATTAAAAAATGATTCGTCATTTGTTCGAAAACTATGTGTTTTGGTACGATTTTAGTCAGGCTGCCATGTGCTTTGTAACGAAATTCAAAATAAAAATTCCTCGGAAAACCATTGGCATACCGTTAAGGTGGGCCCGAAGGGCTGGTATGGCCACGTGAACTTGTATTTGAATAAGGAAATTTTCGGCGTTTTTAAACAGGCTGCCACTGATAAGTTTACAAGTTCCTGTTATAAAACTGCTTAAGGAAAGATGGCATAGCGATTGCGAATGCCCAAGTACTGATTACATTGGAAAAAAATTGTACAGTTATAGAATAACATTCTGTGATTTTAGTCAGTACAAAATTTGTTGTAACATTAAGTTTGTATCCTAAAATGTTGATATGTAATATGGCATACGAGTTGTGCGGGTTCGTCATATTAAAAAATAAAAATGAAGTTGCAAAATACGAAAAAAAAATCCACGTTTTTAAGCAGTATGCCTTTTTGTTTTTATTATAATCATAGTATATCTAGGTGAAATAAGAAACGGCATACAAGTTAGGCGAGTTTTCCATATAAAAAATTGTAAAAAAATTAGGAAAAAAATTCCGTGTTTTTAATCAGTATGCCTCTTGGTTTATAATTAAAGTTAGTAATTTACATTGTTAAAACAAAAACGGCATACAAGTTGTGAGGGTTTATCATATTAAAAAAATAAAAAAAAAAGTTTTCTTTCTGACGGGAATCGAACAGGGTTGCCCGCACCGCAAGAACATGGCATGATTCACTATCAGAGCTCGTCAAGTAGGAGGCAGTAGGCTACATACAACACGATTTCCCTTTCTTTTAGTTCCGGGTAGCTACTAGCTCAAACTAAGAATGGCATTCGGCTATATCTCGAAAAGTAATTGTCGTAAAGACTTATTATGACTAAAGGACTAAAGCGGCCAAGAGAAAATGTTGGAAATTATTTTTAAATTTCCAAAATGACCGCCAGGGGGCGTAATAGCCATCTTAAATTTTAAAACCCGTTTTTTGCAAAATGTTCTTAAATTAAAGATAGTAGATTACATTGCGATTTTAGGGCCGCGATAAATTCGATTCTTTCTGACGTGAATACTTCTTTGGCCGCATGAGAGTGATTTTTCAAGGCCGCGTAACAACACGCTTTGGAATTTTCGTCTCGCAAGGGATAAAGTATATGACTATTTCTCTCTTATGGAATCGGTAATTTTGACTGTTCGAGTCGCGATTGAATCTGACTTCTAGAAGACTCTCACGCGTTTTACACTATAACAGATTTTCTATTATATATTCGCAGTGTATTTGGATCCATAGCTTAATGTTATTAAGCTCAATTCGGTAAAGAGGTAATCATTTCTAACATGTGTACTGTGATACACGCGAACTTTTTTGTTAAGCTCTTTTTTCTTTATATTCATTCAATATGAGTGAATATTGCCCTTCTGTCTCCTTAAAATCTGAACTTTTTTAGAAACGAAGTATGTTAGCGGCAACAGTTTACATTATCATGGTATTCAAAATAAGGACGAAACATATCAAACAGTTCTACAGATGGAAAATTCACATTTTTTTCACAATAAAACCCCAACAATATCTAAAAAAAAACGGACTTAAAAAATGCACGACTGTAAATGAGGCACGAGTTCATCTGTTTACCTGTAACTATGGCATGCTCGATAGCACCGAAACTTAAAAAAAAAATCTCTTCTACCACCATGCAATAGAGCACTCCAACAACACATATTGCGTACGACATATATTGGTATAATGTGGAGCAATGCGTACTTGTCCAATCCAAGCACCTTAATAGAGCCGAATAATACGTACACCATACACCTCAACACAAACCAAGAAAGCAGACCCCCCAGCGGTAACCCCACCCGCAACAGCCCCCCCTGCAACAGACCCCCCTACAACTGGTCAACACGAAATCAGGAAACGGCAGGCTAGGAGCTGCGACAGCTCCGAGGAGCGTGAAACAAGCCAGCCGCCTAAAAGGACGCACCAAGAAGCGTCGAAGAAGACTCCAGAAGAGATGGAAGTAGCAACGGAAGAGCAGACCTCATCCTACGCTAGTCTAGCTAAGAAGCCAGCAGCCAAGGACATCATCCCCCCTATCACCGTAGAGGGGAACGAAGACTGGAGGCAACTCCTACAAACCTTGCAGGCAAAGAATATTGAGATCCACTACGCTAAGACGAGGGGACAAAATATGCAGGTCTATACAAAAACCATTGCGGACTACACTACCTAACCCAACCTCCTCAAAGGACAGGATAGGGCATTCTTCACGTACCAGCTGCCTGAGGACAAGAAGATTCATGTGGTAATTAGGGGATTACAACTAAACACAGACGAAGCGTACTTGAAGGCAGACCTTCAAGAAATGGGCTACAAAGAAGTCGAGGTAGCCCAGATGAAGAGCAGACGCAATCAGAAGAAGATGCCGCTGTTCTTGGTGAAAACCAAGAGCAGTGAAATCTTCAAACTGAGACACGTATATAGTACACTCGTAAGAGTAGAAAAATACGTAAAACAAGAAGGTCCGAGGCAGTGCTACCGCTGCCAAAAGTTCGGACACACCCAAGGAGGATGTTGTTTCCCCCACATCTGTGTAAGGTGTGGAGAAAAACATCAAGCGAAAGAATGCCCAGTCTCCAGGGAACAGGGAGTGAAGAATGCGAAATGCGCAAACTGCGGCAAGGACCACCCTGCCAACTATAAGGGATGCGAAAAGTTCCCTAAGAAGACACAAACCCAGCAAGTGAGGACAACTAGAACACACGGGCAGGCGGCAACCACCAGGCCTAGACCAGCGGGCCGCAACCCATCACAGAAACCTGCAGGAAGCAATCCGCAGACGAAATCACAAGCTCCGCCCAAGCCGGCGGACAACAAAAATGACAATAAAAATAAAAACAACAAAAACAACAACAAGAAAGAAGAAGTGCCAGCCACAGAGACCATGGCGCCAATAAAAAGCATGATCCAAGATCAGGTCATGGCGATGATGGTACCACTACTACAAAAGATGGTACAGGAAGCCTTCAAATCAATGAATGGACAGTGAAGATATCGGTCGCCTCATAATTATGTCGTGGAACATCAACGGCATCAGAGGCCGCAGGACAGAAGTCCAAGAACTTCTGCAACGGCATAATCCGGCGGTCTTGGCCCTGCAAGAGACCAGGATTGACAGATCGATAAACTTCTCACTACCAGGATATTCCATCTACCGACACGACAGAGTTAACCCTGCAGGAGGCGGGGTTGCTCTAGTTGTAAACAACGAGATAGAGCATACCAACCTAGGAATCGAAATGGACTCAGAAATTGAGGCGGTCTCCATAAGAGTCTCTACGAGACGTGGAGAGATCAAGATAACCTCGGTTTATCTTCCGCCCCAAGATCTGATACATGAAGAGGACATAGAGGAGCTAACTCGAGACCCAAGACCCAAGATCATCATTGGGGACCTGAACTGCAAACATCAGCAGTGGAACAGTTCCAGGACAAACAGGAACGGTCAAAGATTGGCACAATATTGTGAAGATAGAGGTGTAGATGCTCTAGGACCGGACCAGCCCACATTCCTACCCAGGGGTGCGGGAAGGCCCGAAATCCTGGACATAGCACTTCTCAAAAACGTGCGATTCGACACGGAGATAGAAACCATAGTGGAAGGGACATCAGATCACAACCCTATAATGCTGTGCATCAATCTTAGACTGGCAAGAACCAACCTGAGAACGAGGAAAAAGACCAACTGGTTTAGATACCAGAACCTGATTAGAGACAATACCCGAATTGGACGAATAAACAACGCCCAGCAGCTAGACGCTGAAGTGGAACATCTGGAAAACAACATCATCCAGGCATTCAACTCTAGTACTGTTGTAGAAGATCTATCCAACACTCGAAGACATGATGATCTCTCTGACGAGATCAAGAACATGATCCGAGAGAATAGGAGACTCAAGCGAGTTTATGCAAGAACCGACAGAGACAACGACAGAGTCACGCTGAACCAGCACAGCGGCGCTCTGAAAGAAATGCTCAAAGTGCGTAGAGACGAATCCTGGCAACGCAAGCTCAGGGAACTGAACCTCGAGAACACAGCCTGGCAGATGCAGAGGGCACTCCGCAATCCCAGGACTCTTATCCCGCCCTTAAGCGGGGCAGGAGGCCTGGTCTATGCGGACGTGGACAAGGCGGAGCTACTCGCCGAAACCATGCAGAACCAAGGCAGGCTAAACGAACATCCTGACGAGGATGAAGAACACCGCGAGAACGTACAGGAAACAGTCAGGCGCTACGAGCAGAGACAAATTCAGCCTAGATGTGATGTTCCGACCTCACCAGCTGAGGTTGCGGGCATCATAAAGAGGCTGAAAACAAAGAAAGCACCAGGAGAAGACAAAATAACAAACAAAATGCTCAAAAAGCTACCGAGGAAGGCCATAACAGCAACCGTCAACATCATCAACGCGATGATGAGACTCGGACACTTCCCAGACAGGTGGAAGGAGGCTGAGGTGATAGTGATACCCAAACCGGGTAAGGATAAGATCAATCCTGCAAACTACAGGCCTATCAGCCTCCTCTCAGCTGTTAGCAAGGTGGCGGAAAGGATCATACTAAAAAGACTCAATAATGAATCAACGGAGCAGGACACAATCCCTAGCATCCAGTATGGATTCAGGGCAGAACACTCAGCAGAGCTACCACTGCTCAAGGTAGTAGAACACATCACCAAGGGATTCAACTGCGGGAAAGCGACAGGAGCGATCTTTCTAGACGTAGAAAGAGCGTTCGACAGAGTATGGCATCAGGGGCTGTACTACAAGATGATTGTAGGAGGCTACTCTCATAGAATGATCAAGATCATCAAAAGCTACCTGACTAACAGAAGATTCCACGTGAGAGTGAAGGACAAGACATATGGGCCTAGAATGCTTGAGGCAGGAGTACCGCAGGGCTCAGCCCTAGGACCGGCCCTGTACTCGGTATTCACCCATGATATACCATCGATCGAAGACGTGCAGGTATCATTGTATGCTGACGATACAATGATACAATATACGCATAACAACACCGCGAGGATAAGCACTGTGCTGCAAAGAGCCACAGATGAAATAACTGACTGGATGATCAAGTGGAAGATCAAAGTCAACGAGAAGAAAACGCAAACCATACTCCTTCAAAGAAGGAGAAAGGCTGCAGGACCTCAAATAAGGATAAACAACACCAACATTCCTTGGAGCGACGAAGTCAAGTACCTCGGAGTATACCTGGACCATGGCCTAACATGGAAAAGGCACATCCGAGCTGCTAGGGACAAAACAAAAAGAGCAATGGCCATGCTAAATCCCCTGATCGGGAGGAATAGCCAAATGGCATTGAAGACAAAACTCATCATGATCAAGTCGATAGCGAGAAGTCAACTGACGTATGGCTCAACAGCCTGGGGATACGCAGCGAAATCAAGCATTAAATTGCTAACGCGTACTGAGAACGTACTAATCAGGAAAGCAGTCGGCGCACCTTCGTTCGTCCGAAATGCTGACCTGCAACGAGATCTACAGTGGCAGTCTTTACCAGACTTTATAGTCGAAAAGGCCAGGCGCGTATTCCTAAAGGCAGAAAACCATGCTGATGAAGAATTGAGAGAAGTGATTAACTATCACCCAGACGACCCAGGGACCAGGAGATGGGCCAAGCACAATAGACCTAGAAGTCTAATTGGATAAACAACAAATACGAGATGACACATTGTATCAGAGATGCGCGGACCAGTAACCGCAAGTGATGTTCGATGGCATGATGATTAGGACTTAATAGGATTCGATCCCGGAAGTCCTTAACCGACGTGCAGCAGATGATCCCCTAGAGGGGTCCACGCACAAGTCGGCATTACCTGGATGTTTTAGTTGGTATGGTACTGCACCGATTCCAACACTACCCCTCAACCGGGGGGTGTGCATAAGAGAGCATTTTTACCAGACGACAAAAAAAACCGTACACCCTCCGTTGGTTTGAAGGCGACGAGGTTCCGCAATTCGTTCATGAAGTCTTCATTGAACCGAACGCTACAGAAAGTAATACAAAAAGAAATGACAACCGTCACTGTCATTTACACAGATTATTTAAGGTCCTCTTTAAAATGTGAAATACCTATGATTATTTACAAATCATGAAAGGGACTTGCAAGATAACAGCGAATCGATCGCAGCCTTGGATGATGATGATGATAATGAAGACGATGATGATGACGACTTCATTGATGAGGAAGACGATAAAATCGACATCGACGTCACACAAAGAAGAGGCGAATGTTAGCGACGAAGAACCAAACTTCGAAATAGATATTGTGGAGTGATGGAAAAATAATTACTCCATAATTATGATCTATATGATTGATTTCCAATAAACTATATTTTCATAAATTCTTTTTTTATTCTCTATTTTTATAAACTTTAGACCTCATTCATCGGTGTGCTATTTGTAATTCCACCTACATATACCATGATTATAATAATAACAGAAAGCCATACTGCTTAAAAACATAAAAATTTTTATTTGCATCTTTTTTTAAATATTTTCGACAAGCTTGGGCCTTTTCGATCGGTATGCCATTTGTTCTACCATCTACATATACCATGATTATAATAAAAACAGAACGGCATACTGCTTAAAAACACGGAATTTGTTTTTTTTATTTTGCAATGTTTTATACGTATGCCTATAATTTCTACCCTCTCAAACGATATGCCAATATCATATACATGATATGTTACCATTAACTGTATGAAAATAGAATGGCATACTGACTAAAATCACAGAATGTCATTCCATCGCTGTACAAAATTTTTGCAATGTAAAGAGTACTTGGGCATACGCAATCGGTATGCCATCTTTTTTTAAGCAGTTTTATAACAAGAACTTGTATACTTATCAGTGGCAGCCTGTTTAAAAACGCGGAAAATTTTCTTATTCAAATACAAGTTTACGTGGCCATATCAGCCATTCGGGCCCACCTTAACGGTATGCCATTGATTTTACGAGGAATTTTTATTTTGAATTTCATTACAGAGCGCATGGCAGCCTGATTAGAATCGTATCAAAACATATGACTTTCGAACAAATGATGAATCATTTTTTAATATGAAGAACCCAAGACGACCCTTTGATTCATGCATTATTATTATAAAGATATAAGGATAATATTGTCCTCTGAAAGATATACTGAGTAAAATCGTGTCCAAAAATCTGTCACTATCCCCCGGTCTATAATATGATTGGTGCCGTTCTAACAGAAAAATAACATAACTTAAGAATGAAGTTTCTACCAATAAAACTGTCAATGATGCCTAGGTACTTACAATGTCAAATCAAAAAAATATAATAATAAAAAAAATCAGCTTTTTTGTTATTTGATTCATTATATTTCATTTTCGTAAATTTCAATTCGCAGTTTTGACCTATACGGACCAAGAGCAGAGCGATTTCTACTTAATTTAATTTAAGAAGATATAAGTTAATTAGTTAAATTAAAACACGTACGCTGCCGGCCAAATATTGCTGTAAATTCCTGGGTGCCGAAAAAGATTTTAAATAAAAAACAACTTTTGCTAACTTATAGTTTAATTTTGGCTTAATCTACATGCATTTTCTATATTTTTTTTCATACAAAAATTTTTAGAAAATGTTGATACAGCGGCATATTGCTGGAAAAATCATTGTGAAGTGCCACATGCACAAGGGTTATTTTAAAATCGGTACAAATTAAACGTAAACAAATTATTCTATAAAAATATTTAAAAAATGCCGCTACATTCACGTTTATTCTGCATGGTATTCCCGAAAGCAAGGCTCCATGCATAATCCAGGATAACCAGGACATGCACTGCAGAAAAACTGCGTTAGTTTTTGGATTTTTTTCCTATAACACACTTTGCACCTTTTCCGCATGGATTTCCCACAAGCTTGATTGCGGTATCTCGATGGCAAATGTTGATTTTCAACTGGCTTTGTTGGTATCGGCGTCTGTAGGAAAACTTTATTGGACAGCAGTTGTTGTATAACAGATAGTCTATAATTAAAAAAAGTTATTTTGCCTTCGCTGTACTTAGTGTACATCAAAAAGCTGTTGAATAATAACATGGACATATAATGTATAAAAATCTTTTTATACCAGCGAATCGTTTTCCTTTCGCTGGGATAATTTACAAGCAACTGATCCTGGCGATCGATGCCCGACATAATATACTTATTGTACATAACAACAGCTTTTGGCTTTATTTGATTATCACCTCGTCGGCTTTCAACTTTTACATTTTCGCCAGTAAATTCTGTCGATAAAACTAAAACGTGCCGTTTGTCATGCCATTTTGTAACTGCAACACCTTCATTATATAATGTAATTGAATCCCCTTTTCTTAATTTAGCCTGAACGAGATCTTTTGGATTATTTCGTCTATCCTTTCGAAGCGTGCCAGTGACATATGTGTCTTTGGAAAGAAGTTGTTTAGCTAATGTCGTACTGTTATAAAAGTTATCCATATATATGGAATATCCTTTTCCCAACTTGCCTTCCATCAATGCGAAGACAATATTAGCTGCATGATCCTTTCCACCTAAGTCATCCGCTGCACCAGTATATAACAAACATCGTAATACCATCCCATTTGGTTCAGTGAGCAGGTGTAATTTTAGGCCGTATTTATGTTTTTTGTTTTTAATATATTGCCGCCTAAACTGAAGCCTTCCCCTCCATAACACCATTGACTCATCAATACTCAATTCTTTTCCTGGGCAGTAAATTTCGTCCATTTTGGCATTCAAAAAATTTTGAACAGGTCTTATTTTCTGCATCTTATCATTGGAGGCTGTCTCTTCAAGATCAGGATTTCTAGAAAAATGTAGACAACGCATAATTATTAAAAACCTATTCCTACTCATATATTTAGGGAAACATGGAATTGAAAATAGCTCATGTTGCCTCCAGTAGTCCTGCATGCGGTTCAATTGAATTGTGCCCATGTGAAGCCATAAACCCAAAAATATTTTGAGTTCGGACAAATCTAATGGCTTCCAGTTCGTGATCCTTGCACGTTCGTTTGGTCCAGTTAAAAATAGTTGCTCCGCATATACATTCGTCTCATCAACAACACTCGTTAGAAAATTATCATCCACCAACAATGAAAAATAGTCAATCGGTGACGAATTTGGTGCAGGTACACGAAGGCCAGGATCACCAGTGAAAGGAATGTCTTTGAGATTGGAAATTCTGCTCCATCCAGTTCCAAAAGGCGTTCTTAAAACCACAGTAGGTACAAACGCAGAGGCATCTGTAACCAAAAGGTGACATTATGAAGCGAATTCGATGGGATGATGTCCATGCCGCTTTTAGTTAAAAAAAAATAATTTAACACATAATTTGATTAGGAAGGCTTGATTTGAGTTAATACAAAATGGCGACCATGAGTGAAATCGATGAAAATCAGTCCGTGGGAAAATGCGCTATTTGCGCGAAGAAAAGCAAGGGAAATATTTCCTGTACCAAGTGCCTCAAGATTTTTCATAGTCAGTGTGCAGTAAAGTGACCGGGTTTTAAAATAGTTGGTCTAAATCAACTTTTATGTGACGAATGTGATGACAGGCGACGAAAGAATTCAGTTCTATACTCGAAATAATGGCCTGCTAAGTGTTCTAGTTGTGGAACTACAGGAAAAGAACGACATCCTGCGTGAAAAGGTCGGTTAAAAACTGGAAGTTTTTCAAGAAAAACTAAAATCATCTGAATTCAAGATTAGTTTTGTCCCCCCTTCACCCCCGCCGGTCCTGACAAAAACAATCCAGCTGTCGAGCCACGGACGAAAAAGGCGCCAAAGCAACCTTTGAAGTTAAGGAGGTCGACAACAGAGGGCAGTATGGGAAGGCCATCCGTTCAGGCCGAAGCAAGTGCAGGAGCACCATAAACACGGAAGAAGAAGAGTCGCCCGAAACGGGAGCAACTACAGACCCTTCTGTGGCATCTGCAAAACGGAACGCAGTACATCAAGTGCTCTGCTGTGGTACTGGTAATATGACGTCTGTTTCAACTTTATCCCGAGAACCTCAACAGATGGCGCCAAATGACGAAGATACCGATGTCAATCCTAGTATTCTTACGCCGACGTCTGTCATTTCAGATTCAGATAAAATTGAGGTTAACGCTGTAGACGATGATGAGGATGACACTTCGCAACGGAAACAAAAAACAAAAATAGCCGACTATGCTTTTGTTGGTTGTAATCGGGAGAAAAACTAAGGTGAATCGTGGCAAATACAAAAAAAAAACGAGGATTTAGAAAAAACCTGAGGCCTGCGCCAATTAAAGGCAGGAATAAAGAGGTTGGAAACCCGAAGGTGGCCCCTCAGAATGTTGAAGAATACTCATGGCTGTTTCTTTCTCGATTAATGCCTGAAACAGATGTGAAAGAAATAGGAGATTATCTAAAAAATAGTGGAATCTCAAATTTTTCAGGAGAAAAGCTGACAACCAAAAAACAAAATGTTAGCTCATTTAAAATTGGAGTTCGGACAGAACAAAAGAATAGGCTTCTGGAGCCTGAATTTTGGCCTGTGGGAGTTATTGTAAACAAGTTTTTAAACATCAGGAAAGCAGCACCCAGGAAACTGGGACAAGGGGAACGAGATCAATTAAAAAACGTCCAGAAAGTAGGAGAATTAGTATAATCCATCAAAATCTGCAATCGATTGGGCAATCGATTGTCTTGACCAATTGCGAAAAGAAATAAACAAATATGAAGAGTGTATTGCAGTTTGTGTTAGTGAACATTGGAAGTCAGGCTCCGAGCTTGAGAACTACAAACTAGTAGGCTACGACCTAGCATCATGTTACTGTAGGGAAGCGGGTGCTCATGGAGGAGTAGCAATCTATGTAAAAAGCAATATAAAGTGGAGTGTAAGGGAAGATTTGGTGGCCTTGTCAGAGAACACTGTCTTTGAATGTGCAGCAGTTACTGTTCACTTGGGAAAAAACTGCTTTAATATTTATTCCGATTTAACATTTATTGTACATATCAGCATCGGTGTCAGACTTTTTTGACAAGTTGGAATATGTTTTGTATAAGGATTTTGATGAAAAGAATTTAATGTTTGTTGCGGGTGATTTTAATATCAATTTGAGGGAACCTACTCAAAATACTGTGAATTCGATCTCATTGTTTAATTCATTTGGTATTTCACCATCTGTTTCAGATTATACAAGAATAGCTGGAAACAGAAAAACTTGTATTCATAACATGTTTACCAACAGTTTTTATTTGCATTCGGAAACACTGAGCAATCACATATCGGACCATTTGGGACAAAGGCTTGTGTTTGAGGTGACATATCATGAGCCTTCTGTAACAGCAGTAAGTAGGAGAATATTCAGTGGCGAAAATAAGAACCTTTATCAGAGCATGCTCGCAGAGCAGGACTGGGAAGATTTTTTTCTGTTTGATGAGTGTGAGATAGATATTCAATGGGAGTGTTTTGTGAGGCTTCTGGCACCCATTTTCAGCCACTGCATTCCTAAGAAACGAATATATTTGAAACCTAAAAAAGTTAAAGTATGAAACTTCACCTGAGCTCTAGGGATGGGACTGATGATGGATGCCGGGAGTCCTATCGGAGGGCAAAGCGAAGGTACAATGGCATGCTTGGTAAGGTTCGTAAGGCTCAGTATCGAAGTAGTATTGCAAACAGTGACAATAAATCCAAATGCATGTGGCAGATTGTCAGAGAGGTTTCTGGTGGGAACACGGTTCAAAAGGAACATCCGATTCCTGGCGAGCCACTAACCATCTGCGAAAACTTTAATACTTTTTTCATAAATGCGGCACCAGACCTTTTAAGGAATTTACCACAGGCAGGAGGAGGTCCTTTAAGTATACCGATTAACAGTAATTCATTGTTTGCATGAGGTACTCAATATTATTAAAAAAAACTTAAAAACAAGACAAGTGCAGACGAAATATCAAATAATCTAATAAAAAAATGTGCGGAAGAGCTAGTGCTACCACTGCGCTATATTATTAACAACACTTTTAAGTATTGTATTTTTCCTTATATTTTTCCAGATTCACTAAACTTAGCACTGGTTAAGCCCCTTTTTAAGAAAGGAGATCCGACCGAGTGTGAAAGCTACCGACCAATCAGTTTGCTACCATCTTCTTCAAAGGTGTTTGAACTGGCTATGTGTGCAAGGTTATTGGGTTTCTTCTACACGGAAAAAGTGATAAGTCCAACACAGAATGGTTATCTGCAAGGGAAGTCAGTAGACACTGCGGTCTATGACTTTATTGAAAAAATTACAATGGCAATGGATAATAAGGATCTTTCTATGGGTATTTTCCTGTCTGGATCACAGTGTTCTGCTTGAAAAGCTTGATCGATATGGAGGTAGGGTGGGATCTTATTTACAGAATCGAAGACAGAAAGTGATAATGGAGGTAGGAGGCACAAAACACTTCTCTGGGGAGGCCGTACTTCAAGTGGGAATTCCCAGGGAAGTGTCATGGGCCCATTGCTGGTTAGTTTTGCTGATGACACCAACATATTAACGGTTGGATCTACCTTGCAGGCCCTTTTGGGTATCTCAAATGATCGTCTGAATAGGGCTCAAGATTGGTTTGCGAGTAATAAACTTATTTTAAATAAGAACAAGACTCATCACGCATGTTTTAGATCAAAGCAAAAAAACAGGGATATACCAGGGCAGGTTCATCTAGGTGGACAGGACGTAATCCTTGATGAGTGTACACAGTTTCTGGGCATCAGCATTGATCAGAATCTGGACTGGGGTTTGCAGATAGATAACATCTGCAAAAGGGTAAGCTCGACATGTTATTCATTACGAGTTGTTTCAAAATACATTCGGTCCTGCGTTATGGAGTAATATTCTGGGGGGCGAGCGCCGGTGCTTGGAGGGTTTTTGTTGCACAAAAGAGAGCTATAAGAACCATGCTCTTCTTGAAACCCTGATGGGAATCATGCCGTGGAAAATTTCGAGGCTTGAAGGTTTTGACCCTTCCTGGTCTGAATGTGTGTGAGTCCTTGGTGTTTCTTTTTAAGAATAAACACAAATTTCTGTCGTTTGAAATGCAACATAATTTTAACACTAGAACTATAGCATATAGTATACCCAAACATAGGGTTACACCTACAGAAAGAAATCCACTCTATTCTTGTATAAAGTATTTTAATAGGTTGCCAAACACTTTGAAAGTTGAGGAAAATTTTAATGTGTGTAAAAAGCGTGTTGTTGAGATTTTAATAGATTTGGAGCCATATTCCATAGCCGAATTTTTAAGCCACAATTTTTGAATTGTTTTTGTAGTTTGTTTTATTGTGAAATTTTAATCTGTTGTAATAAATGTCCAAAATTAGAATTAGTATTAGATGATTTATCTTTTTTTATATATATTAACATTATTGTATTCGTCTCTAAGGACTGAGTATTGTATAGTGACAGTGTATATCCAACAATAATTGTTCTGTGGGTATAATTTATTGCACTTTGATGATGCCATTCCCTTCAATTTCAGCAATCATTTATTGTATTGTTATTTTTGTGAAATAAAGAGATTTGTATTTGTATTTTACATTTTTCTGCTAGTTTTTAGAGCCATCGCGTAGTCGATAAAAGGCATATTTCCCATGAAAAACGCCGTCAAAACCGTCAAAGATATTTATTCAAAAATTTAATATTTATAAACAAAAATGTTTATTTTAGTACGTTAAACGGACCATTTTTTTTTTAAATACATGCTGCTGAAAATGTCCGAAAAAACGAGACATTTTTGGACGTTTTCTAGCGCCAATAAAAAATAAAATAATGTGACCCGCTTACCATCCGTATTATCAGACGTACTGGCGTCACTTGAAAAGTCATCTAAATAACGTTCATCATCTGAGAGCTGAAATTCATTTCCGCTATCGGAAAATTGATTATTAGCCTCTTCGTCACGCTCCTCCATTGTTAAAGGTCTGTTATTATCTACGCTTAAACACTGTTTTTTAGACCCAGAAGGTCCTGCAACTTGATCGTCTCTCGAACTCATATTAAAAACGCTAATCAAAAACCCAAACACGTGTAAATTCTTGCTTCTGTCGCAAGTGCCGCCACGAAATCATACACCTACCACCAATGCCGACGGAATACTGGACTCGAATACGTTTACGCGGCGATGTAACACCTGCTGATACATCGGCACTGTCCGAGAATAGCCGATGTATCAACATGTAATACATCCAGTGGCGTAGCTACCGGGTAGGCCTGGGGGAGCAAGGCCCCACGGCGCCAAGAGAAATTAGGCGCCGCTCCGAATTTATAAATATGCTAATGCTAACAATGCTCATGAGCTTAACTGAGTTTTTAAATCAATCAATTTAATCAAAGATTAAAGACCAAAATATGTAGTAAAACTTTTTACCCAACCAATACATTTTGTGTCAGGGATTTATTATTTATTTTACGTGGAATCAAAAGATGTATCCCAGGGCGGCGGCATGGCATGTGGTACATGTAAATTTGTAAAAACGTAAGGCGGCATGCGACTTGAAAGACAAAAATTCCGATGATTTCGGTCGTAAAAAAGTATGTGTTTTGCAGAGTTCTTCTTCTTTCTTTCTTTACTCCCTCAAGGGACCATTTGCCAGCACCTTTTGAAAGTGGTATCCAGAAAGCTGTCTGGCTCTAAGCCATGTTTCAGATACCAATTTTTTTAGTTTCGAGTTAATCAATATAATATTATATAAGTGCTGTGAAACTTGGGTGTATTTTTCTTCTCTGGCTTGTCTTTTCTCATTTTTCTTCTTTCTTCAAGGGTGAGTACTGTTAGTATTGACAAACACAACAAAGGAGATGACAACACAATCGGAGGGAACACAGAATTGAAAAGGAATCAATTATATATTTAATGTATAACTGTATTGCCAGTGTAAAAGGTTAGAAAATTAAAAATTTGACAGATGATAGAAATTGATCATCAAAGGTATTCATATTGTTGTATTTACAATTTTATATTATTGTTACGGCTAGCCTAACAACCATCCGAACGTTTTTGTGCTACCCTATAGAACTAGCCGCCGTGCCGCTCGCTTCTCTGTATGAGTCATCGCTCGGCCGGCTGCGAAGATTCAGGATCGCTGGAATTATCTCGATGGCCTCGTCGAGATCATATAGAGTGGCCTCGGAATACTTCCCGAATATTCGTGATAGATTTAAGATTATATATAAGCAGACCTAAGGCAAATGTTAGTCAGTACAGAGTTAGTTAGTTAGTTAATCATTGAGTGTTAAAGTGTAAAGAGATATTAGTTGCAAAGTTATAAGAGTAGTTTAGTGTGTCTGATTGTATACAGTGGTAGAGAATAAAGAGAGTATTTAGTTGAAAATAGTCAAGTTGTAATTTTGTTAAGAACCCACGGAAAAAACGTAACATTTGGTGTCAGAAGTGGGATTGTGAAGTATTTTCAAGGAAAGAAGAGGGTACAAGTAAGTCAACGAGACCGTTTTGATTCTGTGAAAATTTTATAACATCCTATGGTCAATACGAGGCAACAAACATGGAGCAAATTAATAAAATGTTGGCCGATTTCATGGAAAATCTAAATGCTGAGAGACAAATAGAACAAGACCGGCTGCAGAAAATTTTTCAAGATCAAGAAGATAAAAGGCAAGCAGAACAGGACCGGCTTCAGAAAATTTTGCAAGACCAAGAAGACAAAAGACAAGCAGAACAGGACCGGCTTCAGAAAATTTTACAAGACCATGAAGAGAAAAGGCAAGCAGAGCAGGACCAGCTTCAGAAATGGATGCTGGATGTAATTGTAGGCGAGCAAGGAAAATTACAGAAAATATTGGACGGACAAAATGAGAAATTTGAAAAAGAAGTAAATAATATTCAAAAAGAAGTTGGAAATGTACAAAAAGAAGTAGGAGACGTACAGAAAGAAATGAAGAATCTACAAGCAGAATTTACCAGACTAAAAAATCAAGGATCCACCGCAAAGGTATTCGCCTCAGGACAAAACATCAAACCTCCAACGTATGACGGTCAAACATCGTGAACAATGTACAGAAGGCAATTTGAAGCCGCTGCTGTTGCCAACGGTTGGAATAACGAAGAAATGGCTACATCACTAGTGGTTGCACTTCGTGGATCTGCCCTGGAACTATTACAGACTATTCCCATCAGCCAGCAGGGGAAATATGACATACTTGCAGCTGCCCTAGAGAGACGATTTGGAGACCAACATAGAAGACCACTGTATCAGACACAAGTTAAGTCCCGACATCAGAAGCCTGGTGAAAACCTGCAAGAGTTTGAGGCAGACGTCAGACGTCTCGTTCAATTGGCCTATCCGGGAGCAACGGAAGAATTTCAAGAGGAACTTGTTGCTGAATATTTCGTGGACGGTGTCAAAGATCCAGAAACTCAGAAGCCAAATTTGACAGCAGCCGTGAAGTTTTGGGTAGAGCTCTGGAAATCGAGGCCTCTAAGCCAGCAATCAGGGACGTATCCATCAAGGAAGAAAATTTGGCGAACAGTTGTGAACTAACTGAAATGGGCGGTATTTTGAAGAAATTAACCGAAGTTCTTCAGGCCACGGGGAGATTCCGGGAGTCACTAGAAGTTGGGCCATACAACCGTAATCAGTGCTATAGATGTGGCAAGACTGGACACTTCAAAAAGGACTGTCGAGTACAAAGATTCCAGGAGCCAATAGAAGATAGGCCACATAACCGAAATACATCAAATCAGTGCTATAGATGTGGAAAGACTGGACATTTCAGAAGGGACTGTCGAGTACGGATATTCCGGGAGCCAACAGAAGTTAGACCATGTAATCGGAAGGCTATAAATCACTGCTATAGATGCGGCAGGACTGGGCATTTCAAAAGGGACTGTCAAGTACAAAGATTCCGGGAGCCACTAGAAGATAGGCCACGTAACCGAAATGTTTCAAATCAGTGCTATATATGTGGCAACATTGGGCATTTTAAGAGAGACTGTCGAGTACAACTACGACCTACAGCTCCATCCAGAGACAACAGCAGTTCAAAGACAAGTCAGGAAGAGTTGAAACAATATAACTTTAAGGCTAAGCACAGGGAAGGAAGATGGCATAGTAATACAGATGCTTTATCCAGAAGGTCATGTGAGGATAATTATAAACATCGCCAAAGAATTGACCAATGAGAAGGAATCACTCCCATTAGGCGAATCAAGTTTAAGGTTGATCAGCAGTGGACCACAGAGCAACTAAAGAAAAATCAGCTTGATGATAATGAAATAGCACCACTGCTGAAAGATAAGGAAGAACGTAAACCAAGACCAAGCTGGAGAGATATTTCAACTAAGGGATCTACTTTTAAATCTATGTGGGCTCAGTGGGACTCCCTGGTAGTTGAAAATGGGCTCCTTAAACGAGCCTGGGAAAGCGCCGATGGCAAAGTAGTGAAGACGCAGTTAGTGGTACCAAGGAAGAGGGTATCGGAAGTTCTGGACGAAGTACATAATAGAAAGTTTGGTGCTCATCTCGGAGTTAACGGAATGATTGACAAGATCCGCCACAGATTTTACTGGGTCAACTACTGCCAGGATGTGAAATCATGGTGCCAGCAGTGTTCAACCTGTGCCTCAAGTCAAGGATCCCAGACAAGATCCAATGGGAAGATGAAACAGAATGATGTGGAACTACCGTTTGAACGTCTCGCCAGTGACCGAATGAAGGCTCGATATGATCTCCAAGCTAACTCTAGAGGATTTCGGATGAACGATAAAGTCTGGTTATATAACCCGCAAAGGAAGACAGGAAGATCTCCCAAGCTAACACCAGTATGGGAAGGACCCTATACGGTCATCAAAAGAATTAATGACGTTGTGTATAGAATTCAGCGTAGCCCCAGAAGCAAACTGAAAGTTGTCCACCTCGACAGGTTGAAAGCATATCACGGACATGATGAAGTAGCTGATCGGGACGATCAGAATTAAGAGGGAGGCAATGTTACGGCTAGCCTATACAACCATCCGAACGTTTTTGTGCTACCCTATAAAACTAGCCGCCGCCGTGCCGCTCGCGTCCCTGTCTGTATGACTCATCGCCCGGCCGGTCGCGAAGTTTCAAGATCGCTGGAATTGTCTCGATGGCCTCGTCGAGATCATATAGAGTGGCCTCGGAATACTTCCCGAATATTCGTGATAGATTTGAGATTATATATAAGCAGACCTAAGGCGAATGTTAGTCAGTCGGTTAGCAGTTCAGTTCAGTTAATCATTGAGTGTTGAATAGATATTAGTGGTAAAGTTATAAGACTAGTTTAGTGAGTTAAATTGTATACAGTGGTAGTGAATAAAGAGAGTATTAGTTGAAAATAGCAAAGTTGTAATTTTGTTAAGAACCCACGGGAAAAACGTAACAATATCCTATACCTATCTTTAGCTGTTTACTAAATATTGACAGTTGAAAGTCGAGTGTTTTGACACTTTGACAGACTCTAAAATCTAAACCGCACGAGATCAAAGAAAACGGTTTGCACATTCCTATCTTGGGTTTTCATAAGCTATCGAATGATAGTAACTTTGAATTTAACCGGAGGTTTAAAAGTTCCGGTTAATTTTATCCGCAAAAAGTGCTTTGTGCCGTTATCATCTGTCGAGGATTGCCTCAGACTGCAGGCTGACTTGGAGAGGTTTCAGCTGTAATGCCAATGCAACATAATGGAATTGAATACATCAAAATGTCATTTTCTCTGCTTTTCAAGGAAGAAAACCAATACGTTTTTTAGCTATATCATTAACAACTCTCCATTGACTGAGGTGCCATCTATTGTGGACCTGGGAGTTACAATTGACTCTTCACTAGCATTTACAGAACACATTGATAAAACCATAACCAAGGCTCTTAAGATGGTGTGATTTGTGAAACGCTGTAGTTCTGATTTTAATAATTCATCATCATCTCTGAGACAAATATTCTGTTCCCTGATTAGGCCTATCATTGAGTACTGTTCCTCTGTATGGAATCCTGCCTATACTTCTCATATCCACAGAATTGAACAGATACAAAGAAAGTTTTTGCGCTATATGGCCTTCAAGTCAGATATTATGCCTCTAGATGGTTTTAGGTATAACTTTGAAATTCTTCATAAACACTTTTGTCTGCCCACCTTGAAGACTAGAAGGGATGAGGCCGACCTTAAGATATTTTTTAGGATTATTAATTCACTAGTTGATTGTCCTTCCCCTTTGGCTTCCATAGGACTGGCTGTTCCATCAAGGCAAACACGAAATATTCAAACTTTTAACCAACCTTATAGACGTACTAATTTAGGTTTAGTCTTTCATTTCAAGGGCCACTAAGTTGGCTAATTCACTGGGTGGTGACATTGATTTGTTTGGTATGTCCTACAGTTCTTTTGTGAGTTCTGTTAGGAATGTTCCTTGAAAGTATTTTCTAGACATGTGCAATTGAGGGTGAAATAGTGTTATTTATATGTCTGTGATTGTTTGTTATTTGTCTCGTTACTTATAAGTGATACGGTGTTCTTTTCTTTGTTATGATAATTATGAAGTCTGTATTTTTTAGATTTTAAAATGTTTGTTAATGTTCATATAGGTACTATGTCTAATGCATATATACTTTTTAAAGTTTTATAATATTGTACATTAATGGGTAAGGCCCGTATATAGGTAAATAAATAAATAAATAAATATTTGGTAAACAGCTAAAGATAGGTAGGTATAGGATATTATACACAAAATGTGTTTAGTTTTTTCTAGAGTCCAAAAATGTAGTAATATACAGGGTGTTCCATTTAAAAAAATATCAAAGTGACCCCCTAGCACTTTTATTTGATGTTCAATTGTTTTTTGCTGAACATATCCGAATTCGCGGGAGAAAATTACATAAGATGGCCATTTCAGTTTTTTTTTATAAAACTACAAGGAAAGTAAAAAAAATCGCGTTGTCTAGTCCTTCGTTGGATAACCCTGTATATTATCCATTACACGATATTAAGTGGCATGACAACGTTAATATCATTGTTTATCTACACAAAAAGGCCTATTTTGACTGTATCACAAAAAATGTTACCCAATTGTTGTACAATCGCTTCCCTTGCCTTGTTTTGTCTGATCTATAATTTTAGTAAAATATCACATCAGCATCACCATACTTTACCCTATAGCTAACTTCGCATTGCTGCCATATTTCTGATATTACGATTTATTACTTGCACTTTACACCACTTGCTTATTTCAAAATAAAGTTGAAGTAAGAAGAAGATTAAATATAAAGTACAATTAAGTTGGCACCTGCGTTACGTGATACCAGACTCATATGCTCATATAAATAAAATAATATGCTTGGCAACCCTGCCAATGTCTTGTCACAATTGTCCGCGGACGTCACCAGAGAGAAAATAACTAAAAGGAGAGGTGACAGCCTGTAAATCGATTTTGTATGCGTATCTCCAAGCACAAGGGTATATTTGTCAAAATCAAAACATTGTCATGTCATTGTCATTAGCTTAAAATATTTTTTCTTCAAACGTCAGTAAATCCGTCATTACTCGACTGTGTAGGCGGCCGTGAAGTTTCGTTTTTCCTCCGCCGGAGCTTTACTTTTCACTTTTCCGCCGGCGGAGGTAAAAGTGTTACCATAGCAACATAGATACAATACAAACAGACAACAAAATAAGCGTCAAAAACTCAAGATTTATTAAACTACAATTTGTATTTATCACTCAATTTGTGACTGCATTTCTAAAAATTACTAATTTAGGAACAAATTGGTTATTATTTAATCGAACTTACTCAATAACTTCTTATCAATACGGAATTAAAACGCAATCGGAGACCCAATCTTAAAAAATAATTATTGTTGACAGTGTCCACTGACAGCTTGATGTTACATATTAACCGACACCGGTCTAGGCAAGGCCACCTACGACCGTGGTCTAAGCCGCCTTGCGAACCCATTTATCTTTAATAATACTTAGATATTATTACTATTAAAAAGAGATGTTTTTGCATTAATTTGTCGACATTTGAAGAAAAAACAGCATATTTTATTTGGAGGAAAAGTTACTTTTCATGGCTTGCTCTCTATTACCAGCCTCACTCCGTTCGGCTGTTAAACACGAGCGCGCCATGAAAAGTATCACTTTTCCTCCATATAAAATAATATACTATTATATTATTTGGTTGTCTACTTGATATTAGACTATTCTAGGTAATAGAATGGTTTCTTTGGGATATAAAATTACTCATGACTTGAGATTCTATAGCTAATCGTTAATTTAGTAATATAAAGAAATATACTTAATTTTATTGGTCTGTTTTGGAATATTTATATTTATTCATATACCCTTTACGTATTTTATTTCTTAAAATACAAAATGCATACAGTTAAAATTGCTGATATATTTTCATATTCTTTATATTTAATAATGATATAAAACCTTTCACCTAAGTTCTCTTGATTTTTGTTGTTTTATTTAAATTTCATTAAGTTGTTAAACGTTTTGGCTAATTTTCCAAACATCTTAGACAATTGCATAGTTAAATAAATAAATCCTTCCTAAATAGTAAAGAGTTTAT
>MU189743.1:38012-49309 GCA_016904865.1 Pissodes strobi | reverse complement strand
TTTCGAAATTGAATGAAAACTCGGCTACGACGACTTTTTTGTTTCTCATCTTGATTACTCGGATGTTTCTATAGATTAAAGCGTCGAGGAAGGCCGAATTCGAACGCTTTTATACGATGGGGTGGCATAGAAAAACGAACTATAAAGACGTTTGAAGAAAAGAAGTGTTAATTTGAGACGTCCAAACATTTCATGGCCAACGAGCAAATAGAAAGGGCGAGCGTCAGCTGATAAGGGCAATTGTCTTGCAGCTATAAAAAATTTCGACGTAATACTATAAATCTACAGAATCCATCAGGTGGCACGAGATGATCACGTGTCGCGTAAAAAACCAATCAAATTAATAGTAGACACTCCAAATAGTCTTATGTTGCCATATTTTCCTATTAGGAGAAAGTTGAATTACTATTTATTTCCGATTGGTAAACTAAATTTTAGGGTTTACGTAGGTAGTAAGAAATTTTAAACTTAAATTTAATAACGGTATGTGACAACATCGCTCGCCCATGCATGCCGCATTCCTCCGATAGATGCAGACTCGTGCGTCGAATTGTAAGTGCTATAGTTTTTTTCAGGTTTGAATAACTTGAATAACCACCGTTGCCATAGTACTAATATATATTTGCAGAATAACGTTACCCATTCGTGAACACAGCGGCGGCGCGGCGGAGAGGTCCGAATTATTCCCTCTTTACTTTTGTGAGAATAATTTGGAAATTTTCACGAAAGCTACTCAAAATTTGACAATAGCAACCTAAAGTTATTATATAAATACAGAGGTTCCTAGAAGTATGGGACAGTATAGGAATGATATCATCATTATATTGATCACGTTACACAGTAATTTACATTTATGCCTCGTTGGGACAATTTAACCATCTCTTTTGACAACATCCTTTTAATCCATTATCCTCCGGGATAGGTGAAGGAGGTCACACATGTGGGTGCCTTAAATACAAAAAAATATTTAATATTTACTGGGTTTTAGGAGCTTGGGCTCCAATTACTTAAATGGTTTTGGCGATTCCATAATTTTATAAAATATATTTTTGTATAAGTGTACTGGATTCTAATTCCAATGCATTGCATTTTCTTCTCTTGAAGCAACTGGATTTTGTTGATTAAATTCTTTGATGGATTGTCCTTCCCTGGCATTTGCTTGAATTAGCTCTCCTAGGTCCATTTAAAGTTACGTGTGGAACCTTGAATATGTGTTCCTTCACAGGGAACTACCGTTAGGGTTACTACTACAGTTGGGTCAACGACTACTGTTGGGTTTGCTTCTACTGTTAGGTCTATTGGTAATGTACGAGCATCGTTAGTGACAGAGTGTTCCTTGGCTACGCCTGTCTAACGCACCACCGGTATAGAGCCTTGCAGTCCTTTGCCTGTCAAGGAAGTCCACTTCCTACCGTGAGCAGTTCTTTCTGGAAGCTGCCGGAGGAGTTACTCATCGGCCAAGAGAGCAATTTCCTTTTTATTTTTTTATTCATCCATGTTGCGGCATATTTGTGTAATTAACTACGATCTCTAACTATTTTTTTTTTGGCTTTGTTTTCGAACAAAGAATAACTTTTTAACCTCTTTCTCCTTAATTAAGGCAACATTTAGTCATTCAAATTTTCTTTTGAACGAACTTTGAATTTTTGGGCTATCTTGTCAAGCCTAAAATACTTGATTTTATTTAATTAAATTCTCAAATATTCTCTCAAACGAATTTTGAATTTTTGGGCAATTTTGACGAGCCTAAAATGCTGGCTTTTATTTAATCAAATTCTAAAATTCAGATAGATTCGCTGATTTAGAGTAAATCAGATTTTGGATCGAATTTCCTTTGAACTGTTAATTGACTGACGCAATAACATTGTAGGTCGAACTAGTTTATTATTGTTTTCAATTTTCACGATTTCTGGCTTACGTTGGATAACCGTAGATCAGACCACTACTAGTTTCCTAGTGAACTTTGCGTTATTTATTTTTAATTGTTTTTTTATTGCGGCCTTTGATATTTTCTTTCTATTTCTTTACTCGAACAGATTGTTTATTATCATTGTCCTATTGGTAACTTGACCGTGGAGTAAACTGCCATACGTTAAGGTATGTAAATAATTGGTGGTTATAATAACGCTAGGTCTAACTAGTTTTTTATATATCGTTTTTTTTGCGGCAGTTATCAACATAATTTAACTGAACCAAATATCCTTAGTTAGATAGTTATACGGCATATGTGACGGATCATGATTCTAGGGCCGTGAATTAGTCTATAATTAGGTGATTAGTCGAGCTAACTTACCTTCAACGTGAAGTTAGTTGTAGTATCGCTGGCTTTCGACATACTTTACTGACGTTCTTTTTATTAATGCTTTAAGCGATCGTCTTCAATTACAATTAAATATTTCGGAGTTTGTTTAGAGTAAGCGTATGAATTATTTCACCGAGCAAAACCTACCTTTAAGAATACAGTGTAACCATAAGAATTGACTACTGAAATTTTCTTCAACTTAATTTTTTTTCTCCCTCCTGTCCAGCTATGATATAATAAATAATAAAACCAACCCTTTGTTTGTTTATTTACCTGTTTTATTTAATTGATTTTTTTAATTGTGACTGAAGGATAGGCCCATTACAGTAAGTATCTGTTTCTTTTATTATTTTGCGCTCAATAATTGAATCGTTCTTGACATACCTTCGATTAATATTCGAGTATTTGTTTATCGTTTACTTTACTTATTTTTGATTAATTTTTGAGTATTTGTTCTCATCGACTTTAGTTTTCGGTTAATTTGGGTACTTACGACCTTGATTTTTGATTAATTTCTGGGTAATTGTTTTTCCGTTATTATTAGTGATAAATTGCCGGAATATATATATTTAATCTAATTTTCTAACTTAATTTTTATTGTTTTATTGATCAATTTTCCTGATAGAAATAAATAACGAATTTTTGGTATTCATTTATTTTGTCGCGAAGCTTAAGCTAAAACGAGTTCCATATTTCAAATTTGGGATAATTCTTTCTTCTGCTGTCTAAAAGCCCGTGGCGTCTTAAATAAATCAACCCGCACCCTACTCTCCGGCGTTTGAGCTAGGGCCTAATTTATACGCTCGGCGACAGCTCGTTTTAGCCTACGCATTGACATACTTTATTTCCTTATTTCATTCAATATCTAATTTTAAATTCTCAGAATTAAATTTTTTCTTTCAATTTGAGATTATTCACTCCCAGTTCGTTCTAAGCTGGAGTGAAGGTTTGCGCCCATTAGAAGGACAATAAAGCGCAATAAAGCATTCCTCAATGTTCATTTAGTAATTGAAACTTTTTCTTTTATGTAATTTTGTTGACTCTTTTTTAGCTTTCCTAGAAGACACGTTGATTAGAGCATTTAAAGTGTAGAAAGGGATGAAAATAACCATAAAAACAAATGCGATAAGTAATTTTGGGGACCTTACCTTATTTTGTAATTGCTATTTCATCGTGGAAGTTATTTGTGGGCATATATCATTATAGAATACCGTATTATTTCGGAGTTGGATAATTTTCTATAATGTAGTATTAATTTTTCCTCACAACTCATATTTTAGAAATTGTGTCAATTGACATCTTGATTTGACGTTTTTTTTCTTTGCGCCTGTCGTGGAAAGCGCATTGTGGCAACACTATCGGTCAACCAGTAATGTGTGCTCCAAACCATGATGCTATCGATCCGAAATTCAAAGTATTTGTTTTTGGAATTGCTTGTTGTGGGATAATATTGGTGATTACACGGTGCTTATCTGTGTCGTAATGCGACGTAGCAGAAAGGAAAAATAGGAATAACCAAAAAACACGAGTGGTTTGGATCTTGGATGTCGTGATAGTTCGTAGGAACAAGTTGTCCGCAAAATTTGCACTGAATTTTTAGTTGCATTGTTGAGTGTGCCTGCCGTGGGTTGGGCCTAACCTTGGCATGTAATTGGTTAGTGCAAGAGCATTTATTTAAGTTAAGCAGGAGTTGTCAGGTAAATATCTTGGGAGATATTTTCAAATATTAACAAGAAAAGCTTCTTCATGTGTAATATATAGTATAAAGCTCGTAGGGGATCCGCGTGTAAAGAAACATTCTATGGAGTTTGCGCATAGACTGCTTTCTACCCTCTTCATCGATGGAAGGGACACTCGTCAAAAGTCTGCCATTGTGGCCAGTAGTATTGGCGTCGCGGTAGTGTAGTTTGAGTTAGTTTGCCCTTGTAGGGATCTGCTATGCGAACCATTTAGTCTTAGTCTTAGATGGAATCTGTTGCTATTCCTTTGATCCTTTATTGTTTTGGTGCTTGGACTCAGATCCATAGCTGGGAGTTTCTGCTGTCTTCGTTAGGTAAATTGCCTTTTGTTTTTTTTACTCGTCGCCATTTTGTGCCATCATGAAGATGGTTGCTAATTTTTCGTTAATTTTTCTTGTAAAGATTCTGTCTCGTACACCCTTTGAGACAGCCCAGGTAGATTTACCCTTAACAGGAAAAATATTGATTTTCCCTTGGTATTTTTTTCTTGTTCCTTAGCTTGGGTTTAACGCAAAAGGGATGAATATGTTGATGTTATACAACGTTTTTTACGGGAAAAGTTGTTCTTCTAATAGGGGCCTAATCATTTTCACTAATCGCGTACGTTGCCCTCTGGCAGTTCTTAGGAGATTCGTTCAGCAGATCGAATCATGAAGTCAGATAAGCATAATAATAATTACATATTTATTTGATGGTTAATTTATATCAGCGATAGACAGTATATACACTTTTCCTTCCCTAGTGTATAAAAATTCTTCACTAGTAAGATAAATGTCAGTGTTTTATAGTTATTTATTTATTCACCGTTCTTTAGTTAATACACTAACGCCAGTTTAAGTCCACGTTAACTTAAAGCGATAAAGTGTTTTATTAAATAATTAATTGATATACTATAAATAAAAGCTTTTATCAATTAAAAAAATAATTATTATAATTTTTAAGGGTAGATTAAATATGGGGTGCCAAAAAGAGACAAGGTCAAAAAGGGTTTAATATTTACAACCCTTATAGCAGTGACAATTACGTAGATGCCAAAAAAACGTTAATAGTTAAGGCCCTTATAGCGTTGACCAAAAGGACGGTAAATGGAGGATGAAGTTATTGTGGAATGATGATGCAGAACGCAGGAAAAATATCTACTAATAATGTAGCGAAATCATTCATATATCCTCAAATAGGATTAAATATTTAACTTTTAATGACTATATTATGCTCTAGTGGACTCGAGAAGTGTATACGTAACATGATCAAGGTTTGGGTAAATTGGAAACCGTTTATTTTTATTCACGTTTGTTATTACCTCAATGTTGCGAGTAAAAACCCCTTTTGTTGTTACTACCCTTAGGGATGCTGTAATATGTACTCCGACTGCTGGCCGGCGTGGCAGTGGGTCAATTATTTAGTTTTGATCAGGACCCCACTAGTTTGAAATAACTAAATCCGCAGACCCAAACTAGAAGGTCCTTGGTCTTGAGAATCCTTAAGGGCGACTCAAAAATCAAACGTCTATCAACTACACTTGCTTGGTTGAGGTATCGCAGAGCAAATAAAAGACGGTACATTCCTGCAGGTTTAAGTTTATTGGGTGCTCGTTAGATTTGAGATTAAAGTCTTGACATGTTTATTTCAATAAACAAAATGATATAAATATAAAAAAAGGGAAAGAGCTTAAATGAAAAAAAAATTATAATAAGTTAATATATGCTCACAAATATAGAACTAGACCATATCGGAAGTTAAAACATAACATAACAAATGATTACGAAGGATCAAAATCAATTTCACCAAATTATTGATAACCGCAATATACATAAGGCATCTATCGCCACATCACACTAGTACTTAAAGAGTTATCAGTATAATACCTACTGCTATTAAACCTTGTGCGCATCTACCATGGTATACGTGTTTGCAATTGTACATAAATAAACTTTAATGAATCAGTTTAAGAAATACCATTATGTAAAAATATTATAACCAGAGAGGTAATCAGTCGGAAAAATATACATTAAATTGTAAGAATATGGAAATGTATTACAAAAAATATACTATGAACATTAGTCGATCCATACTAGTAAATAGTATCCCTACCGTAGGTAAACTTATTTAAATTAGCATCAATAAGCTATTCTTACACCTAAACAGAGCCAAAAATATTCATATAATACAATGACGTAAGAAATAAAACACGCATGTTTTAGAATCGATCTTGGTCGATTTTCTAAAAAACAGATAATAGGCACTATAATTTACCATAAGGGCTAGTTCTAAAGTGAATTCGTAAATAAAATAAAACCCTTTAGCATTATATGAATATTTTAATAAGTTATTTTACCTTAAAATATCTGGAAGCTCGTAAATAAACAAAATATAAACATTAAATTATTGTATGTAGTCAGTGCTACGATACAGACAATATCTGTCGATGCTAGGTATCGACCTTGCAGAATATCAGAAGAATAATACTCTTAAAAACTAAAGCATTGCATAAACAATTGTAATCCTAAACAGGTATATGATTATAAACACTATCTTGCAGCTAAGTAAAGTTAAATGTTAATTAAAGCTCCTGCGGAACTGCTTCGTATGAGCTCGGTTAGCTGAGATAACTCTGAGATGAAATACAGTAACATACAACAATAATAACAGGTTAAATATTACCTTAATATCCACATATAAGCTACTATGTACACTATATTCACCAATTGACGAGCAACGTTCAATCGTTCAGCAGTTTATCTTCCAGCACAAGGGAAAGTCACTTAAAAACACTTACTAAGTCTCTTGTTAGCTTCTATATACAATGTACTTCAACTTCTTGCAAATAAGAATGACTCGAATGGTAGTGGATTGATATGTTATGCAGTTATATGCATAATGGCGTGACAGGGATGCCTTTGTGAAATGCGGTTCTTATACACGCAAAAATAGAAACTAAAGACGCTATGCAGGTAGCATAGGTAGGCTGAAATCCGTGTAGTGGAAATAGCAATGGAATCTTTATATTATAATAAAGCATAGAGGATATTGGCAAGCAGGGTGCCGGGGACGCTTAGTAGAGCGTCTTACTGACTGAGAGATTGATTGCAAACGTGAGTTTACTTACATGGTCCAATGCCGAGGGAACGCTTAGTACATCGCTCGGTACTGCGTTTTGTGGGATGATCGGAGAATAGAACCCCCATGGGCGATTGCCAATGGGGACGCTTATTACAGCGTCATACTTTTAAGAGAGATGGCGGGGTGCCAATAAATACCTTTACTTGTAGGTTTGAGAAGACTACGACGATTCGGCCATGCCAGCGAGAGCGCGACTTGGCGCGGCTTACTTGGTTGGGGTTCAAGACTCGACTCAATTTTAGAACGTGAGAACTAGATCAACTCGAAGACGTTGACTCCTCCACTTCTGGCGGGAGAAGATGCATCACCTCGGAACTAGAAATTGCAAATTATGTAACTACAGAGAAGTTATTGTAGACCTTAACATCAGCGATTGTCTAAAATAAACTTATTAATTTTAATAGAGATCTGGTCGAAATATGTTAATTATAAAACTCGATTATGAAAGATCAGAAATTTCGAGGAGCTAGCTTGGTTACCTCCGTCTTCGCTGTGAAAGCTGTGATTGCCCTAATCGGCGTGTGTTGAGCAACTGAGATCAGATGAGGAAACGCTGTTACAACAGATGACGCTATGAGTATCGCCGAGGTTTTTAAGATTTCTTTGGAATGCGAGCACAGTGGCGTGGAATGTTAAAATAATACAAATTAAGTCGTTAGATTTGAAAACGTGTTCAAATGGTTTTTGAACAACGCAATCTAATACAACGCTGAAAATACTAATAACACGCCAATAACATTATACAGAAAGATCACAAGCGTTTTGTGCACATAGTACCACACCCAACCCAACTTATCATACACTTATCTGGTCTCCACCGATAGTACCTCCCAGAAGGCCGGAGGAATAACTGTAGTTGACCAAATTAAGACCACCAACTGGACTGAATGATCAGTAGCTACTTGCTTAGCTACTTTTAGCTATTTAGCTCGCTGAAAATAAAAACTCTACATCGGATTTTGGTGGTGATGACGAATGGGAGCAAGGCTCTCTGTCCTACAGGCACCCCTTAAGGAAGAAAGACGGCGTATTTGTTCCGGAATCTTTCGCACGTGGCCTATTCCCAAAAAAATCTTGACTTCAGACAAAATCCAACAAATCCACAGTCAATTAATTTCCTCCACAAGACTGGTAACTATGCCAGCTTCTTTAGCTCGAAATAAGATTATCCCCATTAGGGCGTATAAGAAATTCATAAACTTTTAATCAGGCTTACGCTCTACCTTCTCTTAGGAGGGTTAACCAAGAAAGAGAACGAGATCAAGTCAAGATCATCCACCTCGAACGTTAAGGTTAAATGTGGAAAGGTAAGAAAAAATTCGACCAATAGGCCAGTTCTACATTATCCTGCAACTTCACGCAAAATACAACAAGATGGTTGCCACAAAATTTAATAACATCTTCAATATGCAATAACACGTACCTAAGGCTGTATTATCTTATGTATTGCTGGCAGGATAAAGAAAACCGACGATAAAACCATTAGCCAAAGTGACTAATCAAACAGAAACCCATCTCATTCCGGCCCGCGGCCATTTTAAACTCCTGACATCAAACACGCTAAAAGCATAAATACGCGGCTTAATAATTCTCGCCTAAACGTACCTTTAACCAAGTGCCTGCGTCCCTGTTGGAACCAGCTGCGAAACAACCGGGCGGTGTTGCCAAATTTAGGGAACAAAGGGCAACCACTAAATCAACCTGCCTGCTTGCATCAAGTGAAAGCTGAAACAGTTGTTTAATATCAAACTGATGGTAGCACATCAATAAATTATGTTGTTTCTTGTTGGCTTGGTCCGCAAATACATTAAAATCGCACGAGAATCGCTAGAGAAACATCTACACTTGGCCAAGGGTACCCCTTAATGTTAGGCAACCAACAAAGCATAATTGTCAAAGTCAGCTCTCTCATCTGAAGGTTATTAAATCAGAAATAAACATTGACTGAATTTTTAACTTTTCCTACTAAATATTGAAACAAATCCAGGAAAATAACTGACAAACTCCGAAACCAATATTTCTAACATCCATGAGACTGTTTTAATGTATATTATCATCGAGAAGGTGATTATTCGGGAAGGTAAGAGAACTATTGAATGTTTTGAAATGCACTGCTATAAATGTCTGTAACTTTGAAGGTCTCCTCGATAGCGATGGCCAGAATGCAGTACGACCTACTGATTGATGATGCGCCAAGCCAGTGAAAATGTTCATACAGCCCGATCGATACTATCAAACCACCCGAGAAAATCAAGTTACGTATACGACTACAGAACTCTCAATTTTCCCTGGAACAGCCTGATAAAAGGCTAGGGTCATACGACAACCATGCAGGTATCTAAACGAATAAGCAATATAACTAAATAGCTTGACGGATTAGTATAATAGATGTAGGATTAAAGGTGAAATAACTGACTTTATTTGACCTCTATCTGTTACATGTTTTCATACTAAATTGACATGTAACATCATAAATGGCTATTAGTAGTCCTACTTGTGCAAAGTGAATGACTTATTTTGCGTGCCATGATCGATGAATATTGTGAAATTAAAGAGCTATTTTTTTCTGTAAATTGATATAACAAATATTACTTTATGTAGCATTTAACTAAATCTGTTATCTTATTTTACGTCACGATGGCTTAACATTTTGAATTTTGCTGCTAATCGACATAGCAGAAACTTTAATTTTATACAACAAATAACTATTTTTTCTTTCTTTTTGTGACTTTATAAAGTAGTTTGTTGACCAAATGAAGTGAATTAATTGTGCTCAATAACATTTAATGTTTGGTTTAATTTTTTTTTTGCTGCGAAGCCTCAGCCAAAACGAGTTCCATACTACAACTTGGGGATTTGCTGACTTGGCCCGAGTTTGTGACACCTTTAAATAAATTTATGGGGTAATTTCTTGTGATACACACACTCAAGCGCTTTTGAGAGATCAGCACAGGCAGTACTTGTAAACATTGCTCCTCGAACCCGTGTCAATCATACTCAACATTGTCAAGCATTGTCGACACAGTGTCATGATCGCTCCTAAAATCTTGCGGACAGGCAGTGAACAAGTTACTCTTCAAAGGAAGTTATTTAAGTTGCCAGACACTCTTCAAAGATTTCAGACAAAACAAGCAGTATAGATATGGGTCTATAGTTAGAAATGTCATTAGGGTCCCCTTTATTCTTAAATATTGCCATTACAAGAGCATCCTTGAGGATGTCAGGAAAAATTTCCGATCGAATACATTGGCCATGAATATTTTTCGTTTTCTTGCTTTTAAGGCCCTTTACTATGTCTGTGACCTCTATAAATGACACTTCCCTAAAAGAAAAATCCCACTCGAGCAATATGTATCCGAGGCAGCCAAACCAACCCTCCAGTTGAAGACGCTCCAGGCTATTCAACAAGTTTACGCAAGCATTGACAAAGTGTGCGTTTACCTCATCAGGGACATCCCCCGTCCGTTTTCCCTGTGTTCTATGCTGATTAGTAATTTGCCATATGGTCTCAGAAGGGCAGGCTGCAGATTTTATCAACCCTTGATTTGAAGCACGTTGCGCATCAACAATACTCTTTCTATACTTCCCTCTATAGTTATTTCGAGCTATCAAACCATCATTAGTACGGAATTGATTATACAGTTCATTAAAAATATATATTTTCAGCACATACCCTCCCTCCTACTATCCGGCTTGAACTAGAGCTTAATTTGCACCCTTAGAAGACAGCTCGTTCTGGCCTACAGATTCTTAATTGTAAATGTTCTTAACCTAACTTTATTTCAAGTATAAAATGATAATTTGCTATTATATCTTCTCTTCCTACGTGGGAGCTGCCCCAATTACTCAAGAATTACCCTCTAAAGGTGAAAATAAATAAATAAACCATAAGTTCCTGTAATTTTTTGAACTTAACCTACGAATTGTTTAGAATATTGGTATTGGCATTATTTGGTGATGGTTTTACGGAATATCGTTTTTCACAATTTTAAACATGATAGATATTAGAACTATAGGACTAGTAAATATACTTCAACTCTACACACATCATTCTAGTTAAACGAGGCCACCACTCAATAACAATACGTTTTTATCTACAATGATTCAAAGTGTTGCCGAACTAAGCGACTCACAAT
>MU189743.1:0-23012 GCA_016904865.1 Pissodes strobi | reverse complement strand
ATAAAATAGTTTCGATTACTTTAACATATTCATCGATAGTCTTTTTACCTTGTTTTAGACAATGCATTTGGGTCGATTAGGCTGCAGCTGATTTTTTGGTTAGTAAAAGGACTTTCATATCAATAATTAATACGTCAACACTATTATATGATTTTTCTAATCGCAACTTCGCACTTTGAGATAACTTAGCTTTTAGAACATATTTTATCAATAAAGGCTTTCAGTCGTCATGTAGAAGCTCGCTATACAATTCGATGGCGTCAATTAATTGCTTAGTAGCCTCTCTCGACTCATTCTTAATATTTTCGTAAAATATTTCTGTATTCTTATATAATTCTATAATTTCACTCAACTCTACCATACAACTACCAAAATTTAAACCAAAAATTAAACATAGCTTACAATAATTATTAGACTTTCTCCTTTCGCTTTACAACACCCCTTGACTCCGTCTGATTTCCTTTCGTATCTTCTTTTCCATGTCTTTATTCACTCGGTAGATACAGAACAACAGCTATACAGTCAGCTACACAGAAGGCTACAACTCCCAAAAGTTCGCTTGGTAAAAATCCTTTAGCAGTATCCTGAGTTACACCTCCACTGCTACCTGCTTGATTTACCAAAACTTCTTCTTTCGTCTCACTGGATCCCATTTCTTGGTACCGCTTTGTCGCACTAACACCAATTCACTTAGTTACTATCCAATAGTATGCAAGGGCTGGCAGGATGGCCATGTGATGTTCTCTGTTAGGTTCGCCAGTATCGTTGCATACTGAAGCAGATAACTCGCGTAGTTTCAAGGTTTTATTAGTAGATCATAAATACTTAATAAAACACTAATATGAATCCAATGGAAAAGTTCCCTGTTACACATAAAAGTACATCTATAAATAATCACTTTCAGGGTGGTTTGTCTATATTATACTTAACCTCTAAACAATTACTATTATTTAAATATCATGAATGCTTATTAATAACATCAACGAATTCATTGTTATCCTAAATTCTGTCGCCCTGAACTATCAAGGTAATCATGCAATAATAATACGTATAATTTGTCTAAATTACCGAATCCAGTACAAATAATTGTACAAGCATATTCAAAGAAATAAATGGAATCTGAGGACGCATGTTTGAATGGTTAAGCATTCAGCATTTTTGTTTTAATTTGACCGCATTTATGTAAGAAAATAGTTGGAAAACATACAAAAGGAAATATTCAGACATATTTCTCCTTGTAACGGTCTTAAACTCTCGCGCGAATTCAACAAGTGAGTTTAGAGAAGATTAATGGACGTTCCTAAAAGTTTTCACTGCTTCTAAAAGGCCAAACTTTGGTCTCGGCCCCTCGAATAAGCCGGGAGTCTTAAAAGTAATGTCTTTCCACGAAATAAAACCTTTTTTCGACGCGGTTCGGCTAATGGACCGAAACTGATACGTTTTGTAATAAAAATAAATGAATACTTCCATACTTTTACTTAGTGGGGTTAAATAGCTCCGGCTAAATTACCGGTTTAATAACTTGCTCATGCCGTGACGTGGCGGAAGTTTCTGGTAAGGTACCTGTGGTACTATAACTATAGTTATTAAACTGAATAATTAATAAAAACTTTTCACTACACGGGGTGACACATTTTTTTTTATATTTAGCTCAACAGCAACATGCCAAAGCCGGAACTTGAAGAAAAATATCACAAAAGATACTCGGAAGAAAATCTACAGAAGGCCATTGAAGCCATTAAAAATGGAATGCCCAAAAAGGAAGCTTCTTGATCTTTAAAATACCTCGAGCCACAATACAATTCAGAATGTCTGATATTTGTGAAAGCCAGACATGGACCCCTCACAATCCTGACAGACGCCGAAGAAAAGACATTAGTTGACTGGGTTAAAGAGTGTCACGAAAAAGGGTATCCAAAAAGGAAAGAGGATGTTCAGATATCTGTGAAACAGTTCTTGGATTCACAATCTAGAAAAACAATATTTTTGAATAATAAACCTGGAGACGGGTGGTATAGAGCTTTCATGGATAGGCATACCGAAATATCATCCAGAAAATCAGAGACTGTAACCCAGGCATCTTCTAAAGTAAGTGAACCTGACATAAAAAAAATGGTTTCAAGACATCTATGTCTATCTTGAAAAAAGATACCTTGATGTCCTTGAAGACCTCAGGAGAATCTACAACGCCGATGAAACCAACTTTATGATTTGCCCACAAACAAAAAATGTTCTGGCCCCTAGAGGATCATGAAATGTGTACGAAATTGAGAGTGGTCCATCAAAGACATCTATAACCGTTTCGTTTGCGTTTAGTGCAAGCGGTTTGACTGCACCTCCCCTTATAATATACCCATACAAAAGGATGCCTAAAGATATTTCCAGCTCAGTTCCTGCGGAATTCAGCATTGCCTATAGTGACTCAGGATGGATGAAGACCGAAATATTTTATCAATATATCGGAAATACATTTTACAATTTTTTAAAATCCTCAAATGTTCCATTCCCAGTTTTACTTTATGTTGATGGCCACAAAACTCATTTGGATAGAAACTTAACGGAACTTTGCTCTAGCCTTGATATTATTCTTGTAGCATTGTATCCCAATGCTACAAGAATTTTACAGCCGGCAGACATTTCGACATTTAAGCCCCTTAAAGATGGCTGGAGAAGGGGGATAATTCAATGGAGACGAGATCACCCAATGAAAAAGCTTTACAAAAACATTTTGCAAGCTTATTAAAAACTGTAATTGAAGAAAGTGTGAGACCACAAATTATTATCAATGGATTCAAGGCGTGCGGTCTTTATCCATGGAGTCCGAACGCAATAGACTACAAAAATGCCTGGGAGGCACCACAAAAAATCTAGATGACGTTAAAGAAGAAGATGAGATAACACTAAAGTATAAAGACTTCAAAAGTTTAGTAGGGGAAGATAGGTTAAGGCGATTTGAAATATTTGAAGAACGATCGGATGAGTCCACGGAATTTAAAATTATCTTCAAAATTTGGATAAAATTTCAAGAAGCAATAAGAAAAAATGAGAGAGATGCTGATTATAGCAAAATCGTAGCAAATCAGGAAACGATTGAAGAGCAAATCCAGCTATTTGAACCTACTTCAGATCCTATTACGACGTTGACACTAATCTGGATATTGATGATTCCATAGAAGCTAATGAGATTCTTGGAAACCTAAATTCGCAAGTTGAATTGGAACAATGCGATGTGTCCACTGGTATGGGAAATATTGTAGTAACAGTGGCAAACGTTCACAAAACTCATCACGAAGACCAAACTCTTCCATTCAAATCTACTCGCTTGAGTCACAATGAATCCGAACCTCAGGTACAACAAACAGATACCCACGATATTCCCAATAATTCCATATTAAATTGTGAAATGGATACGGGTTTGTAAACCGTTAGGGTGAAAGTTGGAGACATCATCAACATGAACGATATTGAAATAATGGAACTTGACACGGTAATTGACAATAATGTTGTTTTAGAGATGGTACCGTCAGAGGGTTCTGCCACAAATAAAATAAATAGGACAGATGTATGTTCTAGGAACAAAAAATGGCTCTAGAAGTCTATCAGAAGTAGCATCCCAAAGTTCATTATGTAATGCCAACCTTAGCCTGTAAGATTATTTGCATTGGCCCTCCACTCCTATTAGAAAAGGAAAAAGGCAAGCAAAAGGTACCCTTTGTTTTGACTTCATCAACCTATAAAGAAATCCAAGAGAGAAAGGAAACAGAGAAGTTAAATTTATCTTTACGGAAGGAAAATCGAAAAAAAGAGAAAGAGCTACAAAGAAAAAAGAAAGAAGAAGAGAAGTTAAATAAGAAAACAAAAAGAAGAAAGAGCAAACCAAGTAACATTGATAATACAGCAAGATTATATGTTTAAAATACCAACCAGCATAATAAACAAAGCCATTCACAAGAGAGCTGAAGTTAACAAGCCATAATTTATTTAAAAAAAAGGAGTTTTATATTTTAGCTGATTACTTTAGAACCATTAAATAACCTGATAATGTGTGGGCAATGAAACTCTATATTTATTTTTCTTTTGATATTCTTGCCCATGGTTTTTGTTTTAGTTGATAAGTTTTGTAGTTTCGTCTCTAAAATTACATACATATATTTTCACTTCGTCATATTGTTATACTAAGCACTTTTTCTCATACTTTTATTAATAATTTTGCCTGTTGTTTTCTACATTACTTCAATAATTTTATAATTTTTTTTATTATCATTTAGTGTTTTAACTAGTTTTCCCTGGCTTCTTTTACATTATTTATATTTATGTTCTCTACCGTTTTGTATTATAACTAATATGTTTTGCGCATTTGATTCTACTGGCAAATAAAACCTATTTAATTTCATATTTTTTCACTTGATCACTCTTAAAGCCAGGTGTTTTTGGGTTTATTCATATTTTTTCCAATAATTATGTTTATCGTTTTCTGTTTTAGTTGATTAGCCTTGTGCTTTCGTCTCTTGTCGATTAGTTTTAATATTTCTATTGATATAGGTAAAGGAGTTAGATTTTAATTTTTTATTTTCTATTTTAATTGATTAGCTTTGTGTTCTTTTTTTCGATTGTAAGTTTTTTCACTTGCTCATATTGATCTCATAAGTGGTGGATTTTCTAGACTTTTCTAATATATACTTTTTTAATATTTTCGTTTCTTGTGTTCTGTATTAGCTGATAAGTTTTTGTTTTAAGCCGTTTTATTCGACTTGCTTTCCGGTTTGTTTTTAAATTATATTCTCTATGGTCTCATATTTTAGCTGATTAGTTTAGAAATATTAAAGAACCTTTTTAATGACACCGCACAATTAACTGGCAATTGTGTGGCAATGAAAATCCTTACTTATTTTTCTTTTAATTGTCTTGTCCATTGTTTTCGTTTTAGTTGGTTAATTTTGTATTTTCATCTCTATTATTATATAAATATATTTTCTCTCATATTTTTCCACTTCGTCATATTGTTATAATAAACAGTTTTTTTCATACTCTTATTACTAACTCAACCTGTTGTCTTAGGATAATTATATAAAATCTCTTTATTCTCTGTTATTGTTTTAACTAGTTTTCCTTTACTATGTTGGGGTTTGGAACCTTCGGCAACATGCACTAAAACGGAGTTTTATCCACAATACGGAAACATTCGGATTCTGTTTCGGTATTGTGGATAAAACTCCGTTTTAGTAGCTTTCCTTTGCTTCTCTTACATTATTTTTATTTTTTATCGATTTAAATTATAACTGATTTGTTTTGATTCTATTGGCAAATAAAACCTTTTTAATTTCATATTATTTCTCTTAGTCGCTGTTAAAGCCAGTTTTTCTTGGTTTTCTTCGTAGTTTTTCCATTAATTATGTCTATCGTTCTCTATTTTAGTTGATTATCCTTGTGCTTTCGTCTCTTGTCGATTAGTTTTTGTATTTCTATTGATATATTGATATAGATGAAGGTGTTAGATTTAAATTTTTTATTTTCTATTTTAATTGATTAGTTTTGTCATTTTCTATTACCAAATAGCTTGTATTTTCTAATATTCTCCCACTTATTCAGATTTTTCTTTTAATTAACTTTCTATGCCTTCCTTTATTCTTCATATTTTTCCACTTCAACATTTTGTTATATTAAGCAGCTTTTCTTATACTTTTGCTAATAATTCTCTAAATTCCCCTTTATTATCAGTTATTGTTTTAATTAGCTTTCCTTGGTTTCTATTACATTATTTACATCTATGTTCTCTACCGTTTTGTATTATAACTGATTTGTTTTGCATATTTGATTCTATTGACAAAAAAACCTATTTAATTTCATATGTTTTCACTTGGTCACTCTAAAACCCAGTTCTTGGTTTCCTTCATAGTTTTTCAATAACTATATCTATCGTTTTCTATTTTAGTTGATTATACTTGTATTTTCGTTTCTTATCTCTTTTCATTTTTTATTTTCTATTTTAATTGATTAGTTTTGTCTTTTCGTTTCTATTGACAAATAGCTTGTGTTTTCTTTTATATTCTCCCACTTATTCTCATTGTTCTTTTTAAATAGTATTAAATGCTTTCTTTTGTTCTGCGTTGAAAATGTTTGCTTATTGTTCTGAAATTTTATTGAATAGCTTTTTTCGATCGTTAATTTTTTGAACTTTCTTATATTGTTTTTAAGTCGTGGTTTGCCAAGCCCTTTCTTATATGCATTTCTTTTAATAATTTTGTCTCTTGTTTCCTATATTGGCTGGTTAATTGCATCATTTGTTCCTATTATTAGTTACTGTTTTAGAAAGTTTTTCTTGGCATATTTTCCGTTTAATTTTTTAATAATGTTCTCTGTGGTTCTATATTTTAACTGTTTAGTTTAGAGCCGTAAAATATCCTTTCTAAGATACCACGGGACTGGTGTATAGTACGGAAAACTATAAATGAAATCAGGAAAGAACAATGTTACCAAGTGAAATTGGAAAAATATGAGAAAAAATGTATTTTTGTAATAATAAAGACGAAAATATAAAATTAATCAATTAAAACAAATAAAAAATGAATCAATTAAAACAAATAAAACAAGATTATTCAAGGAAAACGGTCAATTTGCTACTTTAATTGATTAGTTTTGTCTGTTCGTCTCTATTGTATTTTTTTCATATTCTCCCTCTTATTCTCATTCTTTATTTTAGTTTTTCATGACTCGTTATTCTTCGAATAATTTTGTTTATGGATCTGAGTTATATTTTTTTCCGAATGTTAAATTTGTCATGTTAAACTGCCGTGGTAGGCATACACTTTTTTAAATAATTTTGTTGCTTTTTTCCTACATTGGCTGTTTAATGGTGTCCTTTCGATTCTATAATGGTTTTAAGATATTTTTCGTAGCATTTTTTCTGTTTTATTTTAAATTACATCCTCTATGGTTTTATATTTTAACTGATAAGTTTAGAACCATAAAATTTCCTTTTTAATGATATGACAATACAAATCTAATTCCTCCACCTATAGCAATAGAAATTCTAAAACTAATCGACAAGAATGAAAACACGAACTAATCAACTAAAATAATTTAACAAAATTATTAAAAAAAGAATACAGAAAGGTCAGAAAACATAGCTAAGCGAACAGTATATGAAGTACAAGAATAGATAGAAAAGATGATCTAGTTAATAAAAGAGACGAAAAAACAAGGCTAATCAACTGAAACAGAAAACAATAAACATAATTATTAAAAAAATTATAAAGGAAACCAGGAACAACTGGTATTATGAGTGATCAAATGAAAGATTATGAAATTAAACAAGTTTTAATTATCGATACAACCGAATACGCAAAACAACTTCTATGCATAATGTTGCATTTTGTGTTAAATATTTACACACAAGGGAGGAAAATACAATGGTATCTCCCTGACAGGTACATACACATAAACACCAAACAAAACTCATCCTGCTAAATTCATCCTCAAAATGCGGAAGTCAGGGTTGCGCAAAATAAAAAAAAAATTAATCTCTATCACGTGTGTTTCCAGGCGCTTTTGTAGGGTTTCCTGAGAATTCTGAATTTATTTAAATATTCATAAGCACTTTATCTGGAATGTTTCGCGGATATAAAACTCGAGCGTCATCTTTTTATTTCTGCACTATAAAATATTACGTATAATAATTTAATTGGTTACTCGGACAGCTGGTTATATACAATTTGCATAAGCTGATTTGCATATATCCCTTATCCATGGCATGTTATATATTTGAAAATGGAATTTTAAAGGGTATTCTTTTAGACTTAAATATAAAATGTGTCCCATTTGAAAAAGTAAAGTTGGATCCTATACCTTTTCTAATCTTTATGGAGGAACTCTTATATGCCTTGAAAAGAGAATGGCGGCGGTCTGCAGGAAGCGGCGTGGATCTGTCTTCAGCTGAGTGGCTTACATTGGCGATATTGGCGGCGGTCCTCAGTGGAGTGGTCTGGTCTGGTTGGCCTAGTCGGGTTACGTCTTCTGCTTCGAGAACCCGGACGGATTCACTTATGTCTAGGGGCTGACCCATATCTTTGAGCAGAGTAATGTGGGTTGCCTAAATTCACTTTTCGCATGGCCCTCCGCTCGCTTCGCTCGCTACGGGGGCTCAAGAAAAGAAAACTAACCAGGTGCTGACCCAAACTAACCCATAATAATAAAAAAAAACTGTCTAGAAAAAATATAACCTTAAAAAAAATTCACAGATTTTGCAACACGCAAACATCTTAGGCGTATTGAAAATACCAGACACAACTGTTATGACTCATAAACAGAGTGGAATTGTTAACTGGAATAAAGTCAGTATTAGAACACGGTTCCCTTTATTTTCAGTTTGGCACAATTTTTGGTCTCTTCATAAAATGTAGGTACCCTCTTTTGAAGGTAGAAACCACCCCCAACGTTTTTTTTTCAAATGTGAAGGTATGTTTTGTGATAGCTCGTTGGAAATGGCATAAAAAAAGGAATATGACCCACTACTTACTTTTTATTTTTAATTTAATCTAAAAAGCCAGAAAAAAATAAAAATCACGTTTTTCGACAAATTTATTTTATTGTAAGTATTGTTGGAAATTTTGTCCATTTTTTCTTGGCAAAACCCTAATCTAAAATTAAATTCATTCTTGATATTATGTATCATATCCGGAGTTATTTGGCGAATTTCGTGTGTGAGTCGTTCCCTAAGTTCCTCTAAAAAAAAACGACCAGAAAATTTAGAGGAACTTAGGAAACGACTCACACACGAAATTCGCAAATAACTCCGGATATGCTACATAATATCAAAAATGACTTTTAGTTTAGATTAGGGTTTTGCGAAGAAGAAAATGGGCAACATTTCCAACAATACTTACAATAAAATAAATTTGTCGAAAAATGTGATTTTTAGTTTTTTTTGGCTTTCAAGATTAAATTTCTAAAAATGCAAAAGTAAATAGTGGGTCATATTTCTTTTTTTAAGCCATTTCCAACGAGCTATCACAAAACATACCTTCATATTTGAAAAAATAGTTAGGGGTGGTTTCTACCCTCAAAAGAGGTATTTTATGAAGAGACCAAAAAAATGTGCCAAACTAAAAAAAAATCCTTTACTTTCTATGCAAATAAAGAGGCTGTCTAATACTGAATTTATTCCAGTTAAAAGTTCCACCCTGTATATGTACTGTATATCAGTATTTTTATATTTCGTACTCGCTACAACAGACATGTATGAAAAGAATCATGAATGGTAGTGGTACTACCCACATCGGTAATACTTCTTAAATTATGAACCTAAATTGTATTGATATTATGCCTTTGTCGACCCGCGTCTTTTGTCGAGCTCCATTAAAATTTAGGATATTTAGATGTAAAATTCCCCCTAAAGCAGTAAATAAACAAAAGCTGCCTTCCTATAAAAATTAGACAAATATATTTTTTACAATATAAACGTGTCATTTTTGTTGCTAGAAGAAAAACCAAATTACTTTTTCGCCGACCGCGGCCGGCGGCATAAAACAAACCACTTTTCTCCTAGATTCAAATTTATTCATTCGCAATAAAAAATTAACAAGTATAAGGTAGGTGGAAAATATGGTAGCATTGGTGGCTCATACTTTGATACTACACACTATGGATAAAATCAATAAAATCGCCAAGCAAATAAAAAATGCAATAAAGAAGGGAATGCTTTAATTTAATCCACAGTGTTTACATTTTCTAATAAAAATACACAGATTTGTTAGATAGTGCGTATATTTAACTTATAACAATAACGAGTAAACTAAAATGAATACATTTAAAAGTAAAAAAGCATAGACGTTAAGAAACGAGAACATTATAGTTTAAGAATACATGGAATTTCCTAAATTAATGATGCCGATAATAAACTACCTCCCCTAGACACTGTTAACCTTAATGAAGCAAAACGGACTTTACTAATGCCCGGTTTCTGAAGAATCAGATATCTATTGTATAAAGTTATGAAGGCTATAATTACTATGGTTACAATTGTATTAACAATCGTTGTCATAGGAAATATTTCAAGAATAAAGTTATCCATACTTTAAGAAACTGGGCATAAGTAGTATACTAGAAGTTTTAGCCTTTGTTGATGTATTTACTTTTACTTTCGGCAATGAAGAGTATAACTGGTGCCAATTTACATACTTATATTAGAAATAAAAATAAAATTTACAAGTGGTTACACAGTTTCTCCTTTGTCAAGTTTAAATTTGTCAATTTTACTTCGAAGTGCAAGTGAATATACCTAAATGAGCCAAATAAGTATCGTTTTTAAAGTAAGTATGTTTATAAAATAGGCGGATACTGCTTTAAAAACTTATTCCTGCAGTCCTGCAGCTCAGTTCCCGTACTTTTGTAGTTCATTTTTCACCCTGTACAGAGTGATACATAAAAAATTAAACTCGATAGTTGAAAGATATATGATGGTGCATATTTAAAAAAATATCTTATGTTATACAGGGTGCTTCATAAAAAAGTGTCGGTAATTTTATTTGTCTTTAAACAGAACACCCTATACCTATATTATTGCATACTTAGATTATACAAAAAAATCTACAAATTTTTTATGAAGCACATCCTATACCCAAACCCAACCTGTCAAAAGATATTGACAGTTGAAATTTGACATTTTTCAACTTTGACAGCCCTAAATGTAGCAGAGGAATTTTTGTGCCACCAATGGTCACTTGTTGGAAGTAATATTGATATTCTGTGTTTGGCTTCTAGCGCTGTCAAACTGTATAGAATGGTTCTATCGGCAAAATCCTCAGAATTGCCAATAACAAACCCATAAGCATTTGTAACCAATGCTAAAGTAGGGGTTTGCAGATAAGAGTATTGGGTATAGTTGTTTTCGAATTCGAATTCCTTTTAAATTTCAAAGTTATATCACTCAGGTCATCTGGCTTGGAAATAAAAATACGATCAGTAGCACTCGACTTAAAATCTTGGTAATATTCTTGAAGCTCCTCTCCGGCAAAAAAATTATACGATCCGACAAGATGTAAGACGTACTCATTATTTTGGGATACCTTATTAGGTTGCGTCATTTCCGTTATCTCTTCAGCAGCCAAGGGAGTTGTAGCACATTTTTAGCACCAGAAAAAACTGGCTTCGACTCCAATAAATGCTTTAAGGAATTTCTAGTAGCTTTTTTGGCTACCGGTGTAGATGTAGACACTGGCACTGGTTTACTTGAATTAGCTGATGATGGCCCTGGCGATTGTTCCATTGTTGTAACACAGTAAAAGTTATATTGACACTCAGAAACGAAGCGATACGTGATCACGAAAGTAGATAACTAGTACTCACTTCTACTTCTAAGCTTTTTTTATGAAATAAAACTGACTGACTCCACACAGAGATTTTCTGCGAAGCCGTTATTAAATTTGCTGACTTTGCAAGACGTGTTTTCTTAACTCGACAGTTTTTATCTGAAGCCGTTTATGCAGACGAAGACGAACGTTTGGACGGTCGAGAATGAAATATGCAACAAAACTAATTTAATTATCCCAAATATTGGACAAAATACGATAAACATGTAGAGAATCTAGATCGTACCGTAAGACTAACTAGCTTAACTATCCTTCTTTTATAACCACTTAAGTCCTATCGATACACACAAGCCAGCAAAGCAATATTTTTATCTTAATGGGTTCCTGTGATCCCATGAGAGGCCGTATCGAATTATTTTACATGGTCTCCTTTTCAGGCTTAGGAATTGGCATTTCATCCCTATGAGGCACATGCCTTTCAGCAGATGGTAAATTAGGATATTGAAATGTTTGTTATTTGAGGCTATACCCTAATATCATAAGGCACACAATTTTGTACTGAACGAAACTTGTAATTATAAGAAACTAATGTTACCTTATGTTATTGTATACATTTTTATACAATGCTTATGTAAACTAATGTTCACAGAACTTACTAAACTGACAGACGTAATTTGATTACTTTATTTGTAATACGTCAAGACCGACGCGCTATTGTTCTTAGTTCCATAAATGTTTACTTTTCTGTTTTTCTACATTTTTGTAATCTTCACCCCCGACTTTCTTTGTAATACGTCAAGACCGCCGCGCTATTGTTCTTAGTTCCAGAAATATTCACTTCTCAGGTTGTTCTGCATTTTTGCAATATTCACCTCCGACTTTCTTTGTAATACGTCAAGACCGCCGCGCTATTGTTCTTGGTTCCAGAGATATTCACCTTTCAGTTTTTTCTGTATTTTTGTAATCTTCACCCCCGACTCTCTTTGTAATACGTCAAGCCCGCCGTGCTATTGCTCTTAGTTCCAGAGATATTAATTTTTCGGTTTTTTCTGCATTTTTGTAATCTTCACTCCCGAATTTCTTTGTTTTACGTCAACACCGCCGCGCTATTGTTCTTAGTTCCAGAGATATTCACTTTTCGGTTTTTTCTGCATTTTTGTAATCTTCACCCCCGACTTTCTTTGTAATACGTCAAGACCGCCGCGCTATTGTTCTTAGTTCCAGAGATATTCACTTTTCAGTTTTTTCTGTAGTTTTGTAATCTTCACCCCCGACTTGCTTTGGAATACGTCAAGACCGACGCGCTATTGCTCTTAGTACCAGAGATATTAACTTTCCATTTTTTTCTGCATTTTTGTAATCTTCACCCCCGACTTTCTTTGTAATACATAGTTACTTTTCCTCCATATAAAATAATATACTGTTTTATTTATTTATTCCCATCCGTACTGCTTTTCTAAGCTTTATTTAAACGTACTTTATACTCATGATACTAATAGTATCATACTTTATACTTATTGTTTCAGAGCCACTGATCATTTTATTTAGGACTTCTACCTCATTTCGGCCATCGAACGTCCTTGCTATATTCGCTGATGAGTTTATGCCGACGCGCCGCTAAACTATCGAGTTACATGTTGACGAGGCAGGTTACTGAACCCAGTGCGACATGGTAACATGTCATCTGTCGATTTTCTAAAGACGGGCCCCATATACATACACCCAGAAGTATTTTCAATACTAAAATAAAAAAAACCGACGGGGTTTGAACCCGGGTCCCCGAAGTGAAGGCCAACCATGCAGACCTCTATACCATCAGGGCACATACAAACGACTGGTTGTATCGCGAAGTACTTGAAAACAGTTTATTGCGCAATCATGCTCAGGGTTATGGGTCAGTCGCTAGACATAATTGATTGATTCTGCGTGATGCGGCCCGGTTTTGTTAACTCGGCGCATGGTGGGGACCTCGCGGCACAGGATTCACGGCAAACGATGCAGCGTTCTACCGGTGCTTCGCGACAGAATAATTTACAAAACCGGAACCCATGGGTTTAAGTTTGAACTTACGAAAAAGAATGACGCCCATAGCCCGTGTAGTAAGAAAATTAAAACCGAGAATGCATACCATGCCCTAAAAATATAGTAACTTCGCTACACCTTGATACATTTGCCGTATATAAAGCAGCCATTATTTTATGTAAGTCATTAAAATCAGTAGGATATTTTTAACAGTACTGACTCCGTCCACTGTTTTTTTTTAATTGACCTTGAATCACGCCCCACCCACTTGACCTTGAATGCCATTGTCTTTGAATCGCATTGGGATAATCTGGAGTGGCTAATCGACCGATGGTTATATACAATCTCTGGATCTCTTTTCTTATACAAAAGCCTTATATGATCTAGTTTAAGCTGCTCCGAAAAAATCCCTTCTCTCATGGAATTATTTACTATATATATACCACAATACTTTACAAATGTATGGGATACTCAGTTTAATCAAACTTGCTGGAATTTTACCATCTTCACCGCTGTATTAGACCTTCATTGTTTTCACCATGGAACAGATATTACTCACGATATGTGAGTCGGCAGCTATATTTTGAATACCAAGTAATTATTATACTCGAGATTTGTATGTGTCTTCCGGGATTTCCACATCGCCAGCCAACACCCTCTATACAAGAAGTCCTGAAACTAAGGAAAGCTGTAGCCAATATGGCCATCCCAGTTGGGACCGAAACTAAATGCTGGAAAGTGTATATTTCGAGTTTTTAATATAAAGTATGTTTAAAATTGTGAAATTTGTGCATTTGCAGTGAACAATTTATACAACGCAGGTAATTTATTGTGTTAATGGCAAAGGCACTGTCCGTGTTTGTGAGAATAGACTCTTAACCCTACTACACTACACTGTACTTTCCAATTATTCTGCATTATACAATTAAATACTTATAGGGCCTGATAGCCTGGTACAAGGTATGTTCCTACAAATATCTATTATAATTTTAAATCTAATAATACCTAGTAATTAACTGAAATTTTGATATTCACATATTTATCTGCCTGAAGTAAACAAACAAGCCCTGGCTTTATAATAATAATGCCTACTTACCTATTTATTTTGATTGCTTTTTGACTCTACATTTAACAAGTCTAAGGTAACCACAAATATGTTATAGGCTACCACAGGAGCCGGACAACATTGTAGTGAAATATTTAGTTGGGCGCTAATTTGTAACGAAAGCTAGCGAAATATTCCTTAGTTAATCAAGTATGGCATTATGCGCCATTTTGTAATGAAATGCTACTTGTTCAAATGCATGAGACTCGTTTCTACTTTTCTTAGGGTGTAGGTCGTCGTTATTTTACTAGCTGTGATTTGTTTTGTGTATTGTGGGCGCCAGAGTTCCTAGAGACAATACGAACTGAATATGAAGACTAAATTATAAAAATAAAAATATCAGACATTTGCCCTTATAATTCGCAATGTCTCACAGACTTCTATCTACAATATATTAATTATACAATTAAATTACAAATACGATTGATGAAATTTGAAATAGAGTTAATCTATATAATCAAATTGCAAATATAATTGATGAAATTATTTGAAATAAAGTTTATGAATAAATTGACTTAGTAATGAGAATTAAAACTAATGTGAAAGATTTAAAACAAATAATTGTGACAGATTAAAAAAAATTAATGAAGCGTTATAATTGGTCTTTACAATATGATTATTTTCTGACTGAATGAAAATACGTAAAATAATGTGCGTGACCACTAAACGATGAAATAATTACGTTCACCGTAAATTTGGACTAAGCCTCTTTCAAATTATTTGATTTGATTAATGAGAAACGCAAATATTCACCAATAAATCGGTATTATTACCCAAACGCCACGACAATAATTAAAAATTATTGAAGATGTAAGCTAATTAAAAATTGAATATAACAATGCTAAATTCTTGCTTTAGTCGAATAAGACTAAACAAATCACAAACAAATATTCTTTATATATTTAAAAATTAAAGAATTAGTGAAATAAACTGCAAGATGAATTAAATACACTGCGTCCATTTATTATGGAATAGCTAAAAAAGTACTTAAATTTTAAACGCTTGTATTTTCATCAAATTTTGATCAATCTGTTCCATTTTTTGGATTATTAGGTAGATTTACTCTTGAACTACTTAGTACAAAGTGGTTTTCCTTAATTTAACTCTGTTTTATACAGGGTGATGTCGAAAGCATCAAGGCATGTAAAATCATATCATTTTAAAATTGGTATTTAAAAAACTCACAGCAACAAACATTTGATTTTATTAGCAACACGCTAATTACAGGTTTCCGTTGGGTAGTTACTGTAATAATTACAGCGCAGTGCCGTTCGTGTTACTTAAAAAAAAAATAAGATTTAAAAAATCGTGATATTGCCAATTAATTATGAACTTAAAACACTTCGTTGCTATAGTGATTTTCCTTGCTATCTTAGTTGGGTACATAACATACTGTACCAGTTACAGGGCAGTGCCGTTCTTGTTAATAAAAAAAAATACACCGTGAAAACATCGTGATGTGGCCAATTATGGACGTACCTACTTAAGAGTTATTTCAACTTATAAATTATACTTAATAATTACACATTTATACAGGATGATACCGAAAATATCAAAATTTGTACGTGAAGCAAATTTTAAAATTAAAGTTTAAAAAATTTAAAACAATACAAATTTAATTCTATTAGCGTGTTGTTTACAGGTTTCGGCCAGGCACTTACTGTACTAATTACAGCGCAAAACTAAGACTTCAAAGATCTAAAAGAACAAACATGCTGTATGTACAAGGGTATCAAAACATAACAGTATTAATTGACATACAAAATAACAATTTAAAGAACTAAAACAACAACTTAATTGCACGAAAAAAAATTAATACTGTGTATTTCCCCCACGAGCACTTATGACTGCTCGACACCGATTTGGCATACTCAATATTAAATTTCTTATAAAACCCTGGTCCATGTTATGCCATATTCTCCGCAGAGAGAATCTTAGCTCGGCCAAAGTTTCTGGTGTATTAGCTTCTGGGCGAACTTTACCCATTCGGTCCCACAAATGCTTGATTGGGTTGAGGTCTGGACTTCGAGCACACCAGTTCACTGTAGTTATCCCAGTGTCGGCTTACTCCCTCACTATCCTCGCCTTATGCGGACTCGCGTTATCATGCATGAAAATGAAATTGTCCCCAATAAAGGGAGCAATTGGCCACATCAGGATGTTTGTCTTTTTTTGTCTTAACACGAACGGCACTGCGCTGTAACTGGTACAGTATCTTATGTACCTAACTAAGATAGCAACAAAAATCACTATAGCAATGAAGTGTTTTAAGTTCATAATTAATTGGCAATATCACGATTTTTTTAATCTTATTTTTTTTTTAAGTAACACGAACGGCACTGCACTGTAATTAGTACAGTACCTACCTAACGGAAACCTGTAACTAACACGCTAATAAAATCAAATGTTTGTTGCTTTGAATTTATTAAACACCAATTTTAAAATGAGATGATTTTACATGCCTTGTTGCTTTCGACATCACCCTGTATAAAACAGAGTTAAAGTAAGGAAAACCACTCTGTGCTAAGTAGTTCAAGAGTAAATCTACCTAATAATCAAAAAATGGAACAGATTGATCAAAATTTGATGAAAATACAAGCGTTTAAAATTTAAGTACATTTTTAGCTATTCCATAATAAATGGACGTAGTGTATTTAAAGATTAAAAAATTAACACTCACCCGTCGGCGGCTCGACACAAGATCCCCGATCTCGCTTTCAAAATTCAAGACGCCGGACAAAATATGCTTGCCGGTGTATTATTGGCTAATTTATATCATGTGATTACCACTATAACTCACGCAGCGTCAAGCCATAGAAATACCCAATATTAAATATAGTAATCTTTAGTAAAATAAATTCATGAATTGTAGGTATAAAATAGCGTACTGCGCTCCTAAAATTGCCAACCACACGAAATAAACCCATTCGTGAATAGGCACTTAATCCCAAATATCGAAAATCATTCGTAATTGAACTGAAATTTTAGTGTAGCGGAATAAGCATATATTCCGTTAAAACATCACAAGTGTGATCTTAATACCTCAGTTTTACTTATATATATATATATATATTTGTAGGATTATTGAATATTAATTAAGGGTTGTAGGGTGGTTTTATTAAAGTTTGTTTAAACTTTGGTTTAAGTTCAGTCACTTAGTTAAAAACATTGACTTTTGTGTATAATATTGTCGACTGAATTGAGAACATGGTGTTAATTTGTTGGGTTCCCAAATGTAGAGGGAATTATAAAAATGGACCCAAAGTGGCAATTTTGTCATTTCCAAAAGAGAGTGAATTGAGACAGCAGTGGGTATATTCTATTAAGAGGGGAAAATTATTTGTTTCAATCAAGAATACTTGAGCAAGTTTGGGTAATTGCCAAAAGAGTTCAATTCGGCTCTTTTTTTTGTGAAAAAAAGGTTTAGGTAACGCCATGGAGGCATTTTGAAAATCTTACCGGTCATGCTCCATTTAAATGACAGTGATAATTTATACTTACTTTTTCACTATGCAAATGTACAGCTGTCATATTTAATTTTTAATGTAAAATCCCAGAATCAATTGCTTCTTTCACCTCTTCAGATTTCACCACCGTATGTAAAACAATTCACTATGGCTTGATTCAACTCAACTTATTGGAACATCTTCCACGTAGAAAGAGAAGGTATAATGAGGATGTAAACTTATGGATTTTGATGCGATGACAGGAAAATTCACACCCAGTTAACAAGACAAAGATAACACTTTTTACTTCTCACATTTATAGTTAGTCGCCATCTTGAGACGCTTAAATTGAATAGCCCGCCGATGAAAGGTGCAACTCCGTTTCCATGAAATTAAAATATCATGATGGCGTCTAACTGCCATTTTAGATATGCAGATGTCTTCTTACATATATGCCTAATCGTCATCTTGAATTTTTTTAAATGAATTAAATATGAATAGTTATTTGAGGTAAGCTGCAACACTACTCCCCGCTAATCCCTCTAAATTTCACTTCTAATAGTTTGGATAGTTTGGTAGTTAGCAGGGCACGCATCTATGGCCCTACATTTTGGTGGTAAGTTGAGAAAGAAAAGGCGATGGCAATCTACTTTTACTAGCCAGGTTTTTATATGGCCTTGATAAAAGGTACGCTGTAGGTAGGCGGCAATTTAATCGTTTTGTGGGTTAGCCTTCGCGTTTCTAAAAAATGTGCAATTCTGCAACAATGGTTTTTTGAAGCCATCTCTACATTATGTACATATTTACAATATTGTTGATGTCTATAAATTACTATTATTAATTAATGATTTTGTGTGAAAGTTTAGCTTTAAGGCAGCCGTTTTCCGTGAGCAGAGGAGTTGGGAGACGTTCGCACCTTGTGCGGTTTTTAACGAAGTAAAATTTACGTAAAATGGGCTGATAAAAGCATATTATTACATCTAAAATTGGATGATAAGAGTGTATCATCAAACTTTTTTTAATTATCAAACGGTTTAAAAAGAACGTTCAATAGATAGAGGGGGGAAAGAAAGGATTACTCTCAGTTCCAGGTATTGTGTGATATCTTCATTGGATTAAAGCTTTTCGGACAAATTCTTGGAATTAATTTAGTTTCTGGAGAACAAATGACGTGCAGCCAGAGGATTTTATATCGTACAGTGATTATGGAGAAAACTACCTCTTTATCATGCAGGAAAACACTTATATCGACAACGGGAGTGGCACGCCTTGATACATGCCAATTTTCAGCCGAATTTACGAGCGTACCCTACGACTTTTCCCATATTTGTATCATCTTATCCGATTTCACACGTCAGTGGATCGCATCGCGTCTCTCACCGGATGACTGAGTCTGATCGACAAAATCGCTGATTTCGCGCTTTTTTAGTTGGCCCTTTCCCTCGTTACCGGCGACATTAGCTATTCCTCGCAGAAGTTTACTGATAAATCCGGATTAAATCGGAACATCGCTTTGCTTATATACTTTTTTCGATCGCCTCAAAAGAGTTTATCAATTTGGAGAATGCCTTGCTTAAGTTAACAAACGCAATAAGGGTCCGGCCTCTAAGTAGAAATAACAGCCTGAAAATAATTGCGCCGCAAATTGGTGTATTTACAATGAAATTCTGCGTCCTCGTTTCGTATCTCGAATCAATTATTGAGCAAATTCATTTCTCGTTTTCTTTTGATTAATTTTTGAGTAAAGTCTATTAAAGACACTGGTCTAACTCTTTCTACTTTATTGAACACTGTTGCGCGTAAAACCTTTTTAAATAAGTTAGCAATATAAAATAAATAAGATGTTACCCACCCTTAAGGATGCTGCCAGCGCAACATGTGCTCCGACTGCTCGTCGGCGTGGATGTGGGTCAATTATTTTGTTTTGGCCAGTGCGCCACTAGTTTGAAATAACTAAATCCGCAGACCCAAACTAGAAGGTCCTCGATCTCGAGGGCGACTCAAAATCTACACTTGTTTGGCTAAGGTACCTCAGAGCCAATAAAATACGGTAACGTTCGTGCAGATTTAAGTTTAATGGATGCTCGTTAGGTTTGACGTTCAAGTGTTGTCGTGTTTCTTCCAATGAACAAAATGATATAAATATAAAAAAAAATTAAAAGAGCTTAATTGAAAACAAATAATAACCTGATTAATGCTCACAAATAGAGAACTAGATAATATCGGAAGTAACAATATAACATATCAAATGATTACGAAAGATCCAAAATCAATTGCAACAAATTAATGTTAAACGCAATATGCATATACTAAACCTTGTGCGCGTCTACCATGGTATACGTGCCCGCAGTTGTACATAAATAGACCTTAGCGAATCAGTTTATGAAATACCATTATGCAAAGGTATTATAACCAGATAGCTAATCTGGTGGAACGACAATGTTTGTCATTTACCACGATATTTATATCAAATTGTAAGAATAGGCAAATATAATATGGAAAAAAACTATGAGCATTAATCGAGCCACACTAGTAAATAGTATCCCTATCAGACGCATACTTATTTAAATTAGCATTGGTAAGCTATGCTTACACCAAAACAGTTCCAAAAATATTTATATCAATACAACGCAGGAAAACATAAAACACGCAATCTAATATAACGCTTAAAAATACTAAAAATACGCAAGTTACATTATGCGGAAAATCACAAGCGTTCTGTGTACATAATACTACACCTAACCCAACTTAAACTACACTTACCTCATCTGGTCTCCACCGATATCACCTCCGGCCTTCTGAACGTAGGCTGCTAGGCGCTTTGGGACCCATAAACTTTCAGGGGACATCCCGTAACTCTGTGGTTGCAGTCGATAGAAAAAAAATTAACCGGACTGACTGGTAGTTATTTGGTTAGCTACTTAACTCGCTCCAAATAAAAACCTTAAAAGAGAACAAGCTCAAAGTAAGCACTATCCTGCTGCAATTTTAGGCAGCCTCCCTTTTAGAATACTCTCCACACAAAGAGTGTTTAAATAATATAATAAAGAGACCCTGACTCCACCAAACTGGTAACTATGCCAGCTTCTCTAGCCCGAAATAAGATTATCCCCGTATGGGGACTTTTTATCAGGCTTACGCACTACCTCCTCTTAGGAGGGTTTACCAAGGAAGAGAATGAGGTCAAGTCAAGATCGTCCACCTCGAACGCCAAGATTCAATGTTTAAGGGCCAGAAAAATCTACCAATAGGCCAGCTCGTATTGTTCGTATTTTATCCACTTATCCGCATTATTCTTTTAACCAGTTTTTCTTTGAGTGATTTATTTTTCATTTATCTCCTCGGTATTTTCGTCTCCACCTTTACATAAATCAATCATTTAATCAGTTTTCTTGGCTTCTTTTGTAACTGTTTTAATAATCTTATCTATGGTTTGATTTTTAATTTATTCGATCTATGTTTTCGTCACTATTATTAAGAAAATCATATTTTTCTCATATTCTTCCACTTCGGCATGTTGTTCTATTGAGCAGTTGCAATTGCATTACTCACTTCTTGTGTGCTTCATTCTATTGTTAAATATAGATCCTATTTTCACCCTTATCATTCCATTCATTTAAATTTTTTGCCGGATTTTCTTTGTTTGCTTTATACTTCCTTTAATAATATTTTTGTTCATGGTTTTCTATTTTAATTTATTAGTTTTGTATTTTCGTCTCTATTAGCACATTAATCGTACTTTTATTTTATTCTTGCATTAATTCACATTACTCATTCAGACAGTTTGTATTAACTGCATTTATTCTTTTTTTAATAATATTGTTCGTTGTTCCCTAGTTTTGTATATTCGTCTCTATTGTTACATAATCGCATTTTATCCGCTTGCTAGCATTGTTCTTTTAACCAGTTTTTCTTGGAGGCTCTTTTTTTCATTTATTTTCGTCTCTACATAAATCATACAAATTCTCACATGTTTCCACTTATTCACATTGTGCGTTTAATCGCTTTTCTTGGGCTCTTTCATAATTGTTTTGATAATTTTGGTCATGGTTTCAATTTTTGATTAATTAACTTTATATTTTCCTCACTATTGTTACTAAAATCGTTTTTTTCTCGTATTCTTCCACTTAATATGCTTTTATTGACCATTCTAGCTGTTGTTTTCTACATTAGCTTATCAATACTGTGGATTTCTCGCTCTTGTTATTTATTTTTCAACTAGTTGTCTTTGGCTTCTCTTTTACCATTTTTTTATGTTCTGATTTGTTTTGAGTATTCGATTCTCTTGATAATAAAACGTAATTATATTTCTTCCACTTGGTCTCATTGGTCTTAAAACCAGTTGTTTCTGGTTTTATAATTATTTAAATAACCACGTATATTGTTCTATTTCTTTTTTTTTTTTTTTTTTTTATGGCAGTGGCACACACACTAAAGGGAGATCCTATGGCGCTCGACGAGCGGTGTGTGTGCGAAGATGTTGATTGACACGGTTCTTGAATATTTGTAGGTTGAAATTAGTGGGAAACAGATGTCCTGGAAGTGAGTTCCACAGTGATGCAGTGCGCCAGACAAAGGAGTTCTGGTAAAGCGATGTTCTAGGTGTTTCTAGTTGTACGACGAACTGGTGCGCTCCTGCCGTCTGTCGGGACTGTCTGACAGGAGTTGCCAGGGGCGGGATTATGCGGGCCAAATCCTGGGAACATCTGCCGTGAAAGTATCTGTAAAACAGAGACATCTCGGCCACATGTCTGCGATGTTCCAGACTATCCAGATTCCGGGTCAACTCCGGATCGCCGACGAGACGCACAGCCCTCTTCTGAATGGAATCCAGCAGCTTTAGGGTATGCTTTGGTGCGGCACCCCAGATATGTGAGCAATATTCTAAGCACGGTCTTATTTGCGCTTTGTACAGCAAGAGCAACTGCTGCGGTGTATAGAGTTTTTTGTTGCGAAATAGCGCACCAAGCTTCTGGGAGGCTGATTTTGCGATGTTAGCAACATGGTCATGCCATGACATATTGCTGTTGCCCGAAACACCCAGCAGCCTGATTGACGAGGATGAAGGAATGGTCGATCCTGCCATAATGATGTCAGGGCCCGCTGTATTGGCCCTCTTAGTAAACGTTGCTG
>JAEQML010050027.1:0-49310 GCA_016904865.1 Pissodes strobi | reverse complement strand
AAACATAGCCTCAATCGTGTGGCCTTTCCTACTTAAATAATTTAGAAATATGTATTGGTACTTAACTTACCTCTTACTTTTTACTTAAAACTTGAATAAACAGTTAGGTATCTTTTAGTTTCAGATATTATTCACTTATGCACAGGGCACAGCACTCACTAAATCAGTATATTACATTATTGCATTTATTATTGCACAAATAAAAGGCTACAGGAATAGGACCTCGTTTTAACCACTGAGACTACGTTTGAATAAATGCTCACGGCTCTATCTATTCATTCCTTCCCGCGTATTCGATTCCGTGGTACGGCAGAAGAATAAATAAAAAATTTAAATTGCTCCGGAAAATTAAAAAGTAAAATTAATTTGATATGGTATTTGATTTTTTATTTTTGATTAGTATTTTTTTTAATCGTTTATTATTTTATTGATTGTATGCATATCTTTATCTTAACGGGAAACGGGGCCCCCTAGAACTCGGGGGCCCTGGGCTGCAGCCCATTAAGCCCATACGTAGATCCGGCCTTGCACCCATTCAAACCAAGAATAGTTCCATTTGACATAAGTACTGTTTCATATTCTCTTAAGTTTATTGTTTTTCTTGAATATAAGAACACTTTATTATCAATTTAAAACAATATTTCTTAAAATGAATACAGCTATTATTTAAAGTCAACACGAAGTGTTTTTTTGAATTAATTGTGGATTACTCTCTCAATAAGAATAACATATTTCATGTCAGTCTAAAAATTCAAGTATTACGGTATTTTTAAATATAGAACAGATTTTTTTCCGTGTGCCATAAAAAAATCCATTCAAGTTAATTTATAAACAACGCGAGCAAGCAGCGCAAGCAATTATGAACCTTAAAGTTGCAATGGTTTGCAGATTTTATGATATAAATAGCCAATCGGACCATCAGTCCGGCAGGCTTTTCTTTCTCACCTAATCCACTCACGATACTGCAGTCCACAGGGACGTAGTAGGAGCTCTAACCATATCCTAATCTTCCAGCCCAACTAAGTTGTTGTGCCTTAAAGTGCTGAGTGAAATTAAGATAAACTAAGAGCCTTCTATAATTAATGACCAAACCTAAACATAAATTAAAACACAACACCGCTTTTACGGAACTTTATTATAATACAAGGACTAAGTGTACTAATGCCCAGTTTCTGAAAGTATGCATAACTTTATTCTTCAAATATTTCCTATGACAACGATTGTCAATACAATTAATTGTAACCATAGTAATTATAGGCTTCATAACTTTATGCAATAGATATCTGGTACTTCATAAACCGAGCATTAGACTATAAAAAATTCAAACCATACCTCAAACCGAAAGAACATGCGTGTTTTAATAATCGGGTATAGTGTAAATTTATTAGGTCTCTAACCAATAGACGATGCTATTATTTCCCATTAAGTCGTTGACCAATAGACGTTGTGACTGTTTTACCGAAGTGCCTTCTTTATTATTTCTTCTTTAGACATAATTTTTAGCATGTGAACAAATGAAACAAATACAGAACATATGAAGATAAAATTAATAAAAACTAATGTATAAAGTACACATAGAAACGCAAATTAATCTAATTATAGTTTCCCGAGAGTTATGGAAGAAAATTATAATAGGATTAAGCAATAAACAATAGGTGCTCTTTCTTACAATACCTTGAAATCGAAATCAAAAAGTAAACATAATGATATTCCCACTTTAATATATTAGGGATATCTCGGTATATTTCTTCTGATAAATTTTTACTAAGTTAGTTTTGTCATATGAATAGCAATTAAAATAAACACAGACGAAGTCAAAATAAGAGAAAAATTCAGGATGTAAATATAAAATATACAGAGAAACACAAAACAATATAACAGCATAATATAAAAAAAATATTGAATACGATTGCAATTAGATGCTTTTATTTATAAAACATGAAAATTGAACTCAAAAACGTAATTTTAACAGTAATTTAATTACATAGTTCCTGGATTCATGTATTAGGAATCGATATAATATATATAATACCGCACCTAATTTTTACCAAATTAATGTAGGTAATTTACTTTTGGCATGTTATTAACAACTAAAATAAATGCAGACAAAGATCAGAACAAGAGAAAACTAAGAAAAACAAAACAATCTGACTAGAATTTTCAGAAAATAATTGTGTTACACTGTTCTATACAACATATTATGATAATCGAGGCCAGATAAAATCTTAATATCAAGGTGATGTTATATTACAGCTCTCTTGCTAAGTATGAAAGTGTATATCAACCATGATAAACGCATACAAGGATTTTTTATTCTGGAGTCCCCGAACTAACAAAAAGGTTCGTGCATTCATTCCAATTTGCGCCGCCATTGATTATAGTACCCTAATACACCACGTGCATCATTAATGCCCTAACACAAATATTTATTTAAATGGTAATGATACAGCCATCGAAAGTCATCAAGTCAAAAGTGTCGGCGTGGAAAATAGATTTGGGTGATTGATTTTTGTTTTCTTATTTTTTTCGTCGAGTGTTTTCTTTCGGTCCGCCTAAATCAACAATAATATTTTTCTGTCTGCGTTTCGTGACATCCAAAAGGTGACAAAAATGCCTTAAGCTTGCTATTCCATATGTTGAAAAGGATTTTGTTTGTTCTCTTTAACAATCCTGAGTATACTCCAGAAAATAAAATTTAGTTGGGTAATTTAGATAAAACTGATAGTTTTCTAAATTATGCAGATTCTTGGAAGATACTAAAACATAACCGCGAATGAGAGAAACTATTATCTGTTTGATTCGGTTTTTAATCATGGATGGAGTGGTTGATTAAGTGTATCTTCTCATCCATTTAATATTTAAAGCATTCAAATTTCAGCTAAAAAAAAATAGCAGAGTTTACTTAGTTTTAGCTTGTACTGATTTTTCAGCAAGGCAGGGGTCCAAATACAACTAAAGTATCCATCGGTGTACTAAAACTACGTATATATGTTGATGATTGCAATCGAATTGAAGTTAGATCAGATTCGATAGGTTGACACAGATGGCTTATCATAAATATTGGACAAACGTACAATTAAACAAAAAATACATATTTATAATTAAACAAATAATACTCAATCAATATATGAGTATTTTCTGCAATATTTCATAAAGAAGCTGAAGAGACGTATTCTTAAATTTCTAGGAGAGATGAGCTTTCTTATAAGTTGAAGGAAACTCTAACTCCATAGATTATTCTAACTAACCATATTTCATAAATATACAGCAAAATCCAAGGGTTATTGACAGCTAAATTTTCAACTTTAGCTCAATAAAATTATTCTTTTATTAAAACGGTTAATCTGGCGCACTTTTGTGCGTTAAAACACATGCCCACTGTTTACTTTATGTTGAAAAAAGAAACATTGCATTCACAAGAAGTTTAATGGAGTTACCAGTAGGTTAGGTTTCCCTTTTTAGCAAAAATCTAAAGGCTATAATACACCATAACTATCCGTCTGGGGGTACGTATTTATTTAATTGGTTATTTATTCTTTCCTCCAATTCATTACATCCAATACAACACATAGAAAAAGTGAAAAATTAGTGCTGCATTCTCGATCCAATTAGCACCATCCGAGATGGGTACGTTTTTTCAACGGAAAGTGTCGTTCAACATACAAAGTGAAACTCCAAACAACAATACAATAATTAGATAAACGACTCATGATATGAGAATGGATATACATAAGGATGACATTAGTACTAATTCTACTTCCATATACCAACTACCAAACATGTGATTCTAGTTTTCTAACTAAGTACCTAATCAATATGTTTATAAAACAGTTTTATTCCCAATATCGAAACAGAGTGTTTGCACTCGACGCGCGTTTCGCTAACCATGTTAGCATGTGGCTAACATGGTTAGCGAAACTCGCGTCGTGTGCAAAAATGATGTTTCGTATTGTGGATAAAACTCTATATTAGTGAATTTTGGTGAAGGTTCCAAAGCCCAACATAATATGATTATACCAGCTAAACCTAGTATCTTTGATAACGCCTTAAACTTTAGTATATGCATCATTTTTCAATTGAGGTGTGATTTACATTTACAAGATGGTACAGCCAAAAAGGGCCCGAGCTGTGGACGTTTTAAAGCTTAACTTTTTTTAGGTTTTACTTATGACACCCAGTTCATTCAATGCTGGGGTGATATTTACAATACGATTATTCTAGCGTGAATTGTATCCTATGAAAAATAATATATCATCAGCAAACTGAAATGCATTACAAGGAAGCCAGTTCGCTATAAAGTGATTCAAATCGGTACAAAAAATGGAAAAGTGTCATTTTAACATTTTTTTATTTGACTGAGAATTGAACAAGCTAATATGTACCAGTCATATATGGTAGTAGACAGTTTAAGGGCGTTGAGTATTCACTACGTCAGTCAGATGCCTTCGACAAATCATAATACACGCCGACAATGAAACGGTTAGAGGTAAAAATAGAGCAGTTTCGGTAGATTTGCCCATAAGAAATATCATACTCTAAGCACAAGAGAATAGATTATTTCGCGTAAAATAAATACAGTCATGCATAAGTTTCACGAAAGTACTGAAATATTCGAAACAAAGTGATAATAATACGCCATTCTGCCGTTTTCAACTTTGGGGGAAATAGTAAGACATAGTAGATCCTCCAGTTTTGTCAAAATAAAACATGGAATACATAGCACCATGCACAGAATTAGATTATTTTAAAGTACTAAGGAAAACATGATAAATCACTGTATTCAATAGCAAGCTTACGATAGTGTTCAGTGTAGAACTAATATTAATATAATACAAGTGTAAATTTATCTCCCTAATAAGAAAAAATAGGGATTTCAAACAAACTACCCATCATTACAGAAATGTGACAATTACAAGGGAAACACGGATTTGTGTGCGTTGCTGTAGGTCTTTATTTGGATGTTCAACTGGGAAAAATAATGTTTTCTACTAAATTTGAAAATCAAGACACGTTGCAGCTGCTAGTTAACTCTTATTATTCGAAAATCGTACAATGTTTTTATTTATTTGCCCATGTTTGACACGTCTGGTCTCTATTCCTTTTCAATTGAGACAAATATTGGGCCTGCATTGTGTGGGGTATTTTTCGATGCGACCTTCTCAATTAAGGACTATGCGGGATGTATTTTCAGAAAACATAATGTATATGTCGCACCCCGCTTGGTGTAATTGTCCGTTTCATGAAATGAATATCCAGTTCGTGAATTATTGTAACCAGAATTTCATTCCTGCTTTTGGATAAATTTTTTTGTCCAGTTCGTGAAATGGAAATACTTTTTATCCATTTAATGAAACCGTCTTATATTAGAGAGCCTGGATACCAAAAATGTCCAGTTCCTGTTATGTATATCTTAAATTTGTACACTTCGTGCAATAGAGTAGTCTGGTTAGCCAGTGTTTTAATGGGCATAATATTAGTTTGGGATAGTTTGAGTAAGTTTGGGTTACCCAAACTATTTTCCTCACCAGAAACTGTATACATCGGTCTAAAGGACGTCAATTTCGACAATGACTTGGGTTAAACTAAGTGGATAAAAAATATTTCCATTTCATGAACTGGAAAAAAATTCTCCAGATAGTGGAATACAATGTTTTTCCTCTATCTAGTTACAGTTCACGAACTGGATATCTATTCATGAAACAGGCAATTACGCCAAGTGGGTGCGACATTATATACATTTATTCATTGTGAAGGGAACGAATATTTCCCATTTTGATAATTCAAAATAATAGAATGAATGATAATGAAATCTAACGACCATAAAAACGTAAAATTTAATACTAGAACACAACAATAAAAAATACCCTTAAAATAAAAATTAAATGAATGACAGAAGCAGTATTACATATTTAATTTGTTTGTAAATTGTATACGCCAGAAGTTAATAATACGAAGTATTTGATCAATTGGCGAGTGTGTTCCATAATTTGAACTGTGGTGACTAATATTCAATAACTCAAAACTGTAAGGAAGCGACGACAATAATTCCAAAAATAAAAATACATAATAGCAGAAATACGCAATTTTAAAAAATATTTGTTTCCTATAAATGAAAGCTAAAAATTGCAACTTTTTCAGGTTTGAGTCTATTTTTCCCAGAAACTATAACTCCCATAATTAATGTTTTTTTTTCAATGTATTTTAATATTAATAACTTCAGCTATTACACAAAATTCTAATTTATTTGAATCATTTTTCATTTAGGAAATTTCAATTTTTATATTTATGCACTCTATACACATGTTGACCAAAACTTATCAAAAGAAGTTTTTCTTGATACGAAAAGGTTTTAAGGAAATGATAAGACAAATTTCTACATTTTGCACATTCTGCCGACCACTATACTATTATAAACTCTATATTATAAATAGAGTAGGTCTAAAATTTTTAGCAATAATAATATTTGCTACAAACATTAATGTCGAAATGCACTTGAAATAATGCCCAGAAATCAAAACAAAATTAAATTTAATTTGTCTACTACCGTGTGTAAAATTGCTCACTTTACTCACTCTCCAAGATTTTAATGCAGTGTGCTAATAAATTACTTTACACACTAATACGTAGTGGAATAATATTCCCATTCATAAAAAGGGTCACTTTGCACACTTCTTGCATAAATAATTATTTTTAAATCACGTTTTATACGGACTATTTTTCTGTCAATTTATTGGTCAATAACCAGTCGAGAAAATGTAAAAATTTTGGATCACCATACACCGGTGATGATTTAATAATAAATTGTTCTAATAAACTATAAAAATACATACCAACAGAAATAACTCGTTTCGAATTTTCCAGTTAAACGTTGGTAACCCTGACTGAAACAATTAAGAGTAAGTAAGAGTTTCTAATTTGACTTGCCGCGCGTTTTTTGTGATGCTTATATGCTTATATCTTTATATTCTTACCTATTTTCAGCCATAATTTAGTGATTGAGTACTTTACATTCACCAAAGCACCCTTAAAATAACAAGTTATCATAGTGAACAATATCCCTCAACTATGGCTATAGTTCTCAGCTATCAGACTATAAAAATCCTAGAGATTAATTAACTAAGAAAGCTAAGAAATAAAGTAAAATTACATAAATCATAACTAACCAATATTATTTAGTAAATTAAAATTGATTAAAAATCAGTCATGGCCAACCTAGGTAAATATTTAGCCACAAATTCTATTCAACACCTTGACACTTTAGTTATACAGAATTTGATAAAAATATTTTCTGGAGCAAGGGTTGGAATTTTAATTTTTGAGTTTTGATATTTTATACGTTTGATTCCTTTCCATTTACATACTTCCCTAAGATTAGATACATTTTTCTAAATATGTTTTGGTTGTTTCTAAAGACATTTAGGTTCTAGGTTAAATGTCTTTGATTGTTTCTCATTTTGTTTCTTTTCCATGCACACATTGTTTAACGTTATTTCCTATATTCCAATTCATTTTAAAGACTTTTATTGTGAAATATAGAAAAAAAATTTTTCACATAATTTGTAACTCTTAGAAAACGTTATTAAAAAACACCGAAATACATATTTTTTATGAGTTCGATATTTTTAATGGAAGACACATAATATATTTAGCTATTTAGGCAGAGCTTCATTTGTCTCTTTCAAATAGTATATCGCATAACAGTGTTGAAAGTACTAGTTTTCAAATGTGGAAGTTTTTAGCAGGGGGCGCTAATATTGTCAGAATTAGGTTTGATAGACGTTCCTATTTAATTTTTGTTTTTTGTAATATAATTTATTTTTGGTTGCTAGAGTTCTGCTTTATAAAATTTAAGAAAAACATAAAATTTGAACTTTTTCATATTTTAGTTTTTTCGACACCTCTCGGAAAAAAAATGGAAGAACTGTTTTTTCCGAAAAGAATTGTTTTTCAGCACTAGGTCTGACAATATTTTCAGCGCTAGTGCGGAAAAGTGCAACTTTCAGCACATAAAAACTAATAATTTCTAAATCTTTAAAGTCGAATACAGCAAAAATATAGCTGTACCTAAATAGCTAATAATATACAAGGTCATCAATTACAAAATATAAACCCATTAAAAAAATAACAGCATTTCCCATGAGCTTCTGTTTTTTTAATAACGCCTAAATTTATTTATATTTTAAAAATATTCGTAACGTTCTGAATTTTTGGTACTTACTATACATTATGAATCGAAAATCTCGAAATATTAGCCGCGTTCGTTTTTGTCATCTTTTTCCTTGATTTGCTCTAACATTTTGACAGGCACGTGACTTGGATTTTCCTTTTAAATACCCAGAACTCGTGACTGTTAAATTTTCAGAGCAAATCGAGGAAAAAGATGACAAAAACGAACGCAGCTAGTAATTTAGGATACAAATTTTAAGAAAGAAAATAGTTTTTAATATCGTCTTTCTGTTACATTCTCAAGAATTTCTAATAGTTTGGTAAAAACCCTCCACTTTTTTTGTTATAGTTGATTTTAGACACAAAGTATTCTCCACTCTGTAGTTTGGTAATGTGTTTATTAACTGCCCGATTCTATTAAAGTATCGACAAATTTGATACGATCCGGAATATTGGCATTAATTCTATTCATCCACAAAATTCTATACGTCCGACATAATCGAGCGTTAAAAGCTCTTAAGTCTTTGAAACTGTACAATTTTTAACATTTTGTGGTTTAGGGTTTTAAAGCACTTGCTCCTAGATCCTGTGAATTTCCGCATTTTAGGTAGATTTCAAAGATTTAATAACATCTAAGCTGTGCCATTTAAAAAATATAAGTTTGCGCCATCTGCTTTTAACTTAATATCAATAATATCTATGTCCAAAAATGATTTTCTCTTATTGTCTTATTCTAGACAAGGATTTAAATATAAAGGAATACTCTGTACTTGTAGCGTTGCAAATGTTACAAAATCCGGTAGTACAATTTTTCTCTTTTATTACTCGATTTGTGTTGTCGATACTCTCGCTACCTTACTTCCGCTGTTCCGAGTCGCTCGAAGGATAACCGTTTGGAGCGCCTTCTTGACAGATGTGGTATACATGCTTTTTAGGGGAATTGATGGTCCTCTCCTGCACGCTGAAGCTTGTAGGAGGTAAAAGTCGACCGGCTCTCAATATCTGAAATTATCAGTCGGATTATCTGATACTGATAAAGATGTTTAACGACTAGTGTGGTTAGTGGTGACCCTTACTATAAAAAAAAGGTTTGTCACATGTTAGTGTGTCTATTATATTGAATAGAGAACATTGCTTATAATTTAATTAGGGGCCTTCCGTGACCTGCCCTGACCTTCCGTGAGACGAACGTCCTTAGTTGGGATCGAATTGCCTCCCTTTGGGGCTGAACGTCCGTCAGCGGCCTTTCTATGCTGACCAAGCGAGTTCCCGGTTCCATTTAGCCGTATAGAGGCCTTTTGTTAATGTAATACGAACTTTTTTATTAATAACCTCTTATTATCACTATTATCGTTATTTGCCTTTTTGATTAATGAATTTGCTATTAAACGACTGTAGGTTGTTTGCTTTCCATATCGCATAATATATTATCGTTATATATCATTTTGATTAATGAATTTACTGTTAAACGAATGTAGGCTGTTTGCTTTCTATGTAGTATATAATATCGTTATATATCATTTTGATTAATGAAATTACTGTTAAACGACTGTAGTTCGTTTGCTTTCTAGATCGTATATATTTTCGTTATTTTTTCTTGTTTTCGTTTACAGATCTTACCGTTTTTGCTTATCAAACTTACCGATAAGTCGTGTATCATTTCAATTATTGTTTCTTTTCATAACTGCTGCGCAGATACTTATCTTCTTCATTATCAGATCTGATATTATCTCAAGTAGAGAATTCATTTTCTTAATGTCATGATAATTAATTGATTTATTTTTACTGTAATTGGCTGTAGGCCTCATGGCAGTAATTTGTTTCGCATAACTGCTATTTGCAACTTTAACTTTTTGCCTTAATACTGGTATCAAACTGAGCTCAATTCGTGTTCCTCGTAGGTACTTCCGGCTAGGCATATATATATACTTTATAGAATAATTCATTGATATAATAGATCTCCATTCACTGCTTATTGATATATTGATATTATCGCTGCCATTGGAGTAATTTAGATAGGTTTGTTTAATAAATATTGCTTATTTTTGATCCTTTATGATTAACTGCGATCAGTCTTGATCTCTAGAAACCAAGGTTTAGTTAAAACTATTTCCAAACAGGAATTAGACAATCTTAAGGATATAGGACCTAGATTTATACTTAGAAACTTAGTTTAATTTGATTAAATAGTCTGATAATCTAGACGAGATGCAACTCTTCTCATTATAGTTTATGAGCGATACCCTAAACTCAACTTAATTAATATGCTTTAAAGTGTTTATGTAAGTTTTTCATATTTGAAGAAATAGTTTAATTCGAATCCAGATGTTTATTTTGGTAAGCTAGCGTCAATTTTCATAATATTCTTGTCTAGGGTATGTTTCTAAATTTTACTGCCCTTATCTAAATGTGCAAAAATCATTTATATATTCCTAGTTAAAAATTTAGTGGCGCCTTCACCTAACTGACAAGACATAGACAGACCCACACCTTTAATTATTGATGAAACCGTTGAGTAACACCTGGCATGTGGACTACCTGTTAAGCAATTATTAACAAATAGTGTTACATGGCACCCTACGCTTAAGACTGGTTATTATTTATTTTTGTTTATTTTGATTGGGTACAGGGACTAGCTTCGAAGAGACCCTATGTTTTCTAGTTCAATTTGATGTAAATTGAGCAACCTACTGGAGTAAAAGATAACAATTTGAAAGACATAAAATATAAATTTAGCTTTATTCAAACATTTTCCAAGTCATCTAATTGACCCAGAGCGTGGATTGTATTAAGGTAGCCCTGTCCTCAAAATGGGTCCTAATAAGTCCTAACTATTCTATTCAGTGATGAAAAAATTAAAAAATAAATTTTCATGACCTCTTAATTTGGAACACTTCTGCAAGATTAAATGACATAACTAAATCGGATCATTACACTAAAGCTAGGTCTTGCATAAACTGATTTTTTTGGTAATTTCACTTCATAACAATCAATAAAATTACCAAAAAGCGATCTGTTCAAAACGTAAGAACTTGATTCGCTTATACGTGATTTAGTCTCAGTTGTCGGTAATAAGCGACATAATAAAGCAGAGAGCTTGAATTTGGGTCACATTGTATAAACATCCTAATGGCTCACTTTCATTAAAACTACTCTCACCGTGACTCCGTGGCGCCGTTCCAAGATAAATCAATCCCGGGACAATTAAAGCTAAAGACAATTAACTGCAGACAAAAAACTGATTGCATTTATCGATCCCGCGGCCAAGGCAACATACCGTATATCATTTTGCGTACAGCGAGATGCTTATCGTGAATAATAAAAACTCTTATCTGCGATTAAATGAAATAAATCTGTGGCGTTTTTCCTTTCTGGTCTTTGTTCCTCGACTAAACACTTTTAGTAGTTTAGCATCAGGATTTCAGAGGCGTGGTGTAACGAAGCAATTCTACGAGACCCGTTTAGATTGAAACCGAAATTAGAAAAAAAAATCAAAAAATAAAAGTTCGAAATTTTTTCAACATGGTTATTTTTTTCATTGATTAGGCTAATGCTTGTGCGTACTCTCTCAAATTCAGACGTAAAGAGGAAGATCTATTATAGTTTATTAGTAGAAATGCAAACAATGTCAACTTAATTTCTGAATGTGCTGGGTATGCATCATTTCTCGCAATATATTTATTACAACTTCAATCAGCCCAACCACCACTTCCACTTAAAAACAAGTATACTCGTCATTAAAGCACTATGCGGAGATAGATATAATGTTTGACTGTATTTTTAGTCATTGATTTACAAAGTTTTGTCATTTCGTTGGATTGGCCAGTTCAAGCAGCACCTGATCTAGACTGCTTTCGTGTGGTTATTTAGACATCAATTTCATCAGAAAATCACAAGTGATTGCCAAAATATCGTTATTACTTAATTTTAATTAAAACTTAAGGCACAATTAAAAAGTATAAAAAAATAATGTGTTAATACAGATAATTAATTTAACTAAAACACTACATTTCCAGCATCAATGTATTTCATTTGGACATTTAATTCAGGGGGTAGTTACAAACTTTTTGGAATTTTCTATACTATTTGTTTTTGCAATTTTAGATGAGAAATTATTTGACATTTTCGAAGAATAATAGAAATAATTTTTGATATATTATGTGCCCGGGCGCGTATTGCCATTATGTAGTACAGTACAGAGCGCCTTATTTTCTGTATTGCACACCAGTTTGCCGACGTAAACGGCCCATTATAATCTGCCAATATGGCGCGCGGTACAGAGCCGCGCTTTTCTGTATCGTACACCACTTTGCCGCCATAACAGACCATTAAAATTCGCCAATATAGCGCGCGGTACAGAGCCGCCCGAACATTCGGAAATAAGCTCTGAATGCATGCACATGCAATAAAATATTTCTGTTTTATTGTCAATAACATGTAAGCATTACGGCTCGCTTTTTGGTACTGAAGGTGTTTATTTTTTCTAATTTTCTATGACAGTCTGTGTTATCTTGGTAAGTAGTTTAAAATAGCTATATTCCAGTCAATTCCAATCATTGTTAGGTTATTGGAGCAAATCTAACCTTACTTTATTTTCCCTTCTCTGAAGTAAAGTATAAGAATATAATTATGGTGCATGAAATTGACAATAACATTAAGCAGCTGCTCTCTAGTTTATGTGAAGATATGCACGTTCTTGAAATGAAGGTAGCAGACCCCGAAAATTATATAATTCGGTTGCAATGCAAACAATTTGCAGATGATTTCGACAGCAAGTGCAGTACTTGGATTGAAGAGTTTTCAAAACCAACAAATGCAAACTGGATAACTGTACTGTACTGATGCTTAGATGATAATAATATTGTAACCAGAAACTTCTACAGGCGATTCTGAAATAGGCGAGGACGTGACAACCCTGCAGAAGAGTGGCGCGTGGCGGCAGAGGGAGTCATGAAGTTATGTAACAGGTAGATAAATAGAGGTTAGGTATTTATGATGACTGTACTGGCGAGGGTTTAAGGTGTGAGGTGAAAAATTAGTGGCTGTAATAATATTGGCGAAATAAAACGTGTTAGTAAAAATCGTTGTTTACAATATATTGAAAGTGGTTACTGATTTTTTTTTAAGTGAAAACTTCTTTAGGCGCGTTTTGCGTTTTTTCCTGGGTATTGAATTATGTTGAGCTGTCACGCGTCGCGATCGGAGCCGTCACGCTCGGATATGTATGTAACGCTTACAATAATATTATTGAAGTTTTCACTTCTAACGTGTGGTCTTCAGCCCCCCCTTTTTTTTCAATGTGGTAATCTTTTTTTCTTTTATTTAGGTAAGATGACTGAAAAGAAGCAAAAAAGACAGGATTGCCGAATTGGAAATAAAAGTTGCGAGGCTAAAGTAGTATGCTAGATGTACTTAACAACAAAATTCCATTTCTCAAAGAGGCTGGAGTTGAATTGATTGTGAAAGACAATCCGTTTATAGTTGTTGTTACACAAATTATACGGCGTGCCTTTCTACAGAATTTTGCGGACGAAATGGTTTTCGTGGACTCTAGTGGTTTATCTCACCAAAGGAACATGTGCGTTACCTTTGTTTTCGCATCAAGTAAAATTGGAGCTATTCCTATAGCATGTGTACTTCACACTGCACAAACTACACCTTAGCTTCTTCCGCTGTTCAAGTGCTCGAAATTAACGGCAAAAAGTTTTCGCCAAAAGTCTTTATGACCGACGACTGTTCAGCTGAAAGAAATGCATTAGCTAATGTATTTCCGAAATCTGTCATATTACTGTGTATTTTTCACTTATGCCAAGTGTTGTGGAGATGGCTTTGGCAAGTCGATCATAATGTGAAAAAAGACGATAGAAAAACAGTAATGGACATGTCTAGGGATATACTGTATGCACCCACGGTAGAGGATGCAGTAGAACTTTTCAACTCTTTGAAATGTAATAAAATTGTAGGAAGGACACGCCCTGTTACTTCAACATTATGGAGAACCTGTGGAATCGAAGAATGGAGTGGTGCCTTCCATACCAAAGTATTTGAGAGTTATTACAAAAGAAGCTTATTGGAATTGGAAGACACTTGAAGCCACGACTGATTATGCAAATATGTGTCGTAAAGCAAAAGACATCCATATTATTTATAAACTGGAGAATAACATATCCACCTTGCTTCAGAAAAAAATTCGAATCTTTTATATACCATCAACGCAGAACTTGCATTCTGTGACTGTCCCGCTAGTGCAAGTTGTAAGTTTTGCAGGCATTTATATGCAATTGAGAGGAAGTTTGGTATACTGTTCAAGACGTCACCAATTTTAAACGCATCGGACAGGATACAGTTGGCAAAATTAGCTATAGGCGAGTCTGCGCCCGACGAATTTTACTACAGTATGGATGGGAATGACGAGGATTGCAGTGAAGTGCTATTACCGAAAGAAATATCAAACGGATTTTTCAATAAATGTTGTTCATCTTGGTAACAATCAGAACCACGAGAACTTCAACGAAGAAGCTGCCCAAATGCGTTGCCACATTGATCGTTACTATCAACACTAGAAGAAAATCGAAGTTCTCAAGCTACCCTTACGTTGATCAAATTTAACAAGACGCTGCAAGAAATAAAAACACCTTCGCAGATAATAAATTTCTTGGAAACGAAAATACTTGCTACTGGAAGATCTAGGAAAATAAAAGTTCAGCCAACGTCGGTTTGTCGTCGTAAACAGCGAGGATTACCACAATCTGGCAGAATTCAAGCTGGACAACCCTCTAATAAAGGAAGGGTCAAATGAAGGCACAACCTTTCATTAAATATTATGGAAAATTCATCCAAACGCAAAACTGCACTAAATGTAATGATTGTAGTGTCATAGGTACGAATATTTCCAATAAATAAACTTAACTCTCTTACCATTTAGTTTCATTTTCTTTGCTCTGTTGTTGTTCTCTTACTTCATTTGTACCGCGCGTTATATTGGCGAATTTTAATGGTCTGTTACGGCGGCAAAGTGGTGTACGATACAGAAAAGCGCGGCTCTGTACCGCGCGCCATACTGGCGGATTATAATGGGCCGTTTACGTCGGCAAAATGGTGTGCGATACAGAAAATAAGGCGCTCTGTACTGTACTACATAATGGCAATACGCTGCCCGGGCTGTCTTTCTCGAGTCATGAAGAAAAAATTAGAAAGACGCCTGTTTATCTAGAATATTATATACTACTCTTTCTTGAATGGTTATAACCAGGACCGTATAGCTAGGCGTTTTCCATGGGGCGGTGTAGGTTAGGTAGGAAGAAAACTTTTAGCGGATTAAGATAAAAAGTCCCGCAGGGCCGCCAGAGGCAAACATTTTTTGGAACCATGGGGGGTTCTTACCCCCTAACCCCCCCCCCCCCCTTATCTACGACTCTGGTTATAACTAAAGCTAAATGAGAAACAACAGTAAAATAGAAAATTGTAATTTTAATCTTACGTGCATAAAAAAAAGAACAAATGGAAACAGCGACATAAACACAAATAAATCACAAATAATAACAGCTATAACCAAAAGGAACGAAACAATATTTAAATTAAACGTTTAGGTAGGTACATGAGAGAACACAACTGTTTAAAATATCAGTCACAAAATTATACGAAAAAAATCACTCTACTTTTAACAAAAGTGAAACAAATTTAAGAATAATCAAAGAGTCCAGAATTTCCCGTTCAACAGAATTCGGAGTTATATTAACGTTTCAATATAAAATAGACATAATAAATATAAAAGTTTTCAGGTTTTATTCCCAAATACGTTCCTGATTTACTTTTTATTTTTCAAATAGGGTATAACGTGCTGTATTTTTTATATTAATTAAAATAGAATATAGAAAAACTACCAGATATATTATTCAACAATCTATTCAAAAATAAAAAATAAATAAAATTACACAAAACTAAACTTAAACTATTAACTGAAACTTGATCTGCCCAACAAAAAAAAACAATAATACATTAATTTCCAAACTAAAGAAAACAAAAGTATTTAATACAGTTTTATACTAATCAGATGTTGAGAACTACTTCCTTTATTTCTTAAGCATGGGCGTTTTAAAAAGTTACTTATCTTTTATGATTTGTAGCATTCATGGGGTAATTTTATTACAAGGTACAGTAGTTCAGTTCTATTTTTCAAATCTTCCAAATATCCAGGGACTGTTAAATGAACTTGATTTCTTACATAGCCTTATATGGAAAAATTAATTGGGATCAGATCAGGCATATAAACAGGCGTTATATTTTTTATTTATTTTTACCAAATAAATCATTGATTTATACATCCGACAATTTCTTATATTCTATTGAAATTAGTATAAAAAATAATGTGTTTTATTCTATTTGACAAATGAAATACAGATCAGAGTTGTAAGATTAAATAAAACTTCAAAGTTCAGATATAACACATGCTGGTAAATCAACGGTGAAACATTGTTATTCATAAATAATTTATTCTAATATTTACAAAAATTAAGTTTTGATAAGTTTTAAATGTTCAATATGTCTGAACAATATGAAAAACTTGACAACTTGAGTATTTGAACACTCTGTATAATATTTAAAGTCTAAATTCGAAACAAATTATAGACATAAAAGTTTAGTAAGTTAACAGCATTGATATTTAATAAAGAAGATACATTCTCAGAAGAAGAAGCAGTATCCATAAATCAATCAATATACAGATCCTTTTTTTAAATTAAGACGATACTCAGCCATGAAGAACGAAAGACTCTGTATATATGTAAATACAGCATTTTAAATATTACAGAAGATTATCATTATGAATGCAAAAATGCACGTCCAGAGAGTTCGGAGACATAAAAATTACTCGTCTCTCTTCAAAAAAAAAAGAGGGTTCATTTATCTCACCTCGTCGTGGGACAAGACAAGAAATAGTGTTTAAATTATTTAATCATTATATGCTATAGTTGACCCCAGATGATTTTTGATAAATTTTAATTTAACTAAAATAACATTCTGCTTCTGCAATTTATTTTTTTTTTGTGGCAATTGTATGCCTTGTCCTGATTTCGCCGTCTGTTCAGATGGGTCTATATATTAATTTTAATGACTTTAATTTAATTATACAAACATGTTGATTAATCTAACTGTGCTAATTTAGGATACACATCCAAACTATCGAATGAGATTTTTTTAAAACTTGAATTATGTTATTAAAATAGCACGTATTTAAGACGTATGATTTGATATGATCAATATATTTATTAAAAGTACACAGTACTACAAGGTAAAATGTGCAACTATCAGTTACCATAATATAATCTCCAGTTAGTTATTCTCAACGTCAATTTAATCAGCCATTGTTAGGAAGGAACAAGAATGACCTATTATGGCAACATGAAATAATATATGATAATATTATCTGCACTGTAACAATAATTAATTGCAATTTCAATGAGCGTGAAAAATTGTGTACAGAATGAACAAATTCTATTTAAAGAAACTCAGAAGATAATAAAACGGGCCGAGAAATAGGTATATGAAGTTAGCCATCGGGATATGCCTATAAACAACTAATAATAATGGTGCATCATTAAATTTGTATTTAAATACAGACGTTTGTTAATAACAATGAGTATATTTTACAAGCTCTACGTATTCGTTACGTTTATTTGCCATTAGTTCCAAAACAGATAATGCCTATAGGCTAAAACGAAAATAAATTTAAGAAACATGTCGTTTATCTAGCATAGCTCAGGCAACGGATAAAGTTCGATAGCTAACATAATCCATAAGTGCAACCCTAATCTTTTATCACCTCGGCAAAACTCCAAAGTAGTCCAAAGGACTAAATATCTAAAACATTGCCAGCCTGTTTTGCCTACCCACGTGTCTGGGAGACTCAAACAAATAAAGACGACCGACAGACCGACCGACGGGGCGTCTCAAATCCGGCGCCAACAAGTGAACCCCGTGCCAAAAGGCTGTCGGGGACTCTGACGGTACCGCCTTATCTGAGTATGTCTTTCGTTGGCACAAGTACTTTTAATTTTTCACCCTTGAAGTTTATGAAAACAATATCCGCACCTTCCGAGAATTATGTGAACCGAATAACGGGAACTCACTTAAGGGACATTACCTACAGAAAAATCCTTTATGAGCAAAGTTATCTTCTGGGAAATAATGCTATAAGATACAAGAATAAAAATTGGCAACATTAACTCTTTCCGACACAAAATTGTTTTATTATAATAATTTTGTGCAGACAAAATTGCGGCAAGGAAAGTGAAATGCAAATATAGTTTCTTAATTTTTACATTAATCGGAAAGTGATTAAATTTGTGATTGAACATTTTAAATTTCGCGCTGAGAGATAACCTAAAAAAAATCCGGTTCAGTTTAGATTCTTGTTTTCGGTGCTTTGCAGGCCAAAGCGCAACAAAAAACTTCCAGCACCGTAAAATCTTGTGGTCAGCAGAAGATTTTATTTAATTCAAAAATTCAATCACCTTTGAAAGAAAAGCATTAAATGTGGTGGTGCCACACTAATAAGAATTATTAAATTTACCTTCGACTCCAAAGACTTTCCAAGATAACTTGTTTTTCATTTTACACAAAATCTTGTTTTAATGGTTTCAGGATGTAGGTCGAAAGATCTATCGATACATGTATTGATTTTTGACCAATTGAATTCGTCCAGGAAAGTTTGGAGCAAAACTGGTTATATCCAAATTCCGCAATGCAGAAGCGGTATGGGTTGCATTTCAGTCATGCAAGTCTCTTCGAAAAGAAGTAGTGTATTTAGGATTTTGAGCTGAAATCGTGTAATATGGAAGAAAAAGATGTAAGTGTGAATAAAGGAAATGATGTAAGTAGGAAGAAAAAATTCAAGGACATAAGAGAGAAGCGCAAAGGGCAAGAGTAGGGTTAAGTGTTTTTTTTTAAGGTAAGATTTTCAATAACTTCTACGTATTTTAGGCATTTAGATCCTAACCGTAGGTTGGAAAGGTTCACACATCCTTGCCATCATGATGGTAAAACATACACACCTATCCTGGAATCATCTGGCCATATGGTGCTAACAGGAATTTGTTCCTCGGTGTTCGGTATCTACGGTAAGTGTACATAATTACGACACTGTAAGAAAGCAAACTAAATAAAACACCATGATAAGATAAAAATCATGTATAAAATGGTTAACTTTGTTTACGGCTGAAGTAAACCATTCCATCAATAACAAAAAAGATGTTTTTATTGGCCTGCAAATGAACATAATTCAGACATCTAAAATTTTTCTTTATCCAAAATTCCAGCAGTGAGTTGGGCATAAATTCGACAAAGTTTTTAAATCCGACACATTAAGTACATAAATCAAATAAGATTTTCAGTTTACAAAACTTATTTAATAACAAAATTAAATAAGAAAAAAAAATTTACTTAAATAGGAAGTCTAGACAAATGAACCATATTTAGTTATTTTCTCAACTTCAAAGCAGCCTTTTTTGTTAATTTTTTAGGTGTTTGTATCACCTCCATAATCTCTGCGGAGCCGTACCACATTACGTCTTTTTTCATCTGACACTTCCAATTAAATTCACTCATGGTACTAATCAATATTTTTCCAGTCGCAATTCTGGATAGTAATTATTTTTCTAGTTTACTATCACAAAGTCACCAATTTTCAAATTTCACTTTTCGTTTACGTTCTCAATGCACATTTTCCCGTCATCCTAACTAGCATCATGGAACACTTCTTCATTTCAACTTGAATTTTACTTTTTAGGTCTCTTTCCTGAAATAATACTTTTTCCAGCCCTCTTTCTTTTTCTGTTTTCCTTTTCCTCAAGTTGTTAATTTTTTTCTTCTTTTTTTGAGTAATACTCCTTCCAAGCGTCGGAACTTTTTGTTACAGAGGGTATTTCTTCCTTTTTTAGATGTGGTTGGTTTTGGCCAAAAAAATGCCTTTTTAAACGGTGATGGTACTAACAGGCGGGAATTATTTTGAATATTCTCTTTCGTCTTGTCTAGAGATATGTTATCGATTTTCTTGAGGACTTCTTTCTTTGCGTCTTAAGATTTTCGTTCAATAATCTCTACTTTAATGGTCAGTTTTATTTTGTCAACGGTTGTTATACCTAGTTTCTCCAATTTCACTGATTTGTTTATCCTTTAATTCTTCGATCTCCTTATTTTCAACTTCCTGAAAAACTGTATCATTTCTTCTAGCTTCAATCTTCTCATATTCGGTATTTTTCTTTTTAATTTCAGTGCTGCTACTATCATCATTTACTACATCAGTCTCTTTTACTATATTTTCAGTCCTTTGGTATCTTTACTTTCATCTTGTACTTTCCAGGTTTCTTCTTTTTTGTTTTCTTGAATCTTTTCAGCACTTTTGTCAGTCATTTTTTCTTAATGTCTGTTTCTTCTTCTGTAACTTTAGTTTCTTCTTGCTCTTCTCCGGGTTTTCTCCTTTGCATTTTAGGTATTTTTCGGTACTTTTGTAATTTCTTTCATCGGTCTTGGACCCTATCAACATAATATTTTGAATAATATTTGTTTTTCTCTCATTTTAAAATATCTATTGGTAGAATTAATTTTCAAATGAGTCCACTATTAGCGCTTCCCAATCCTGATCTAAACCAATCCCTCCCCCACTTCAATTATCACGTTATCTACTAATGTGGCATTTGTTGTTGTATTTTCAGGGCCAGTTTTATTGAAAATTTTTATCCAAACTTCATATAAATTTTTATCCTCGATATCTCCAGCCCACTCACCACCTTTCAAAAAATAAAACTTTAAAAGTTTAACCTGCTGATATTCCAAAATCTCCTAGAATTATAACCCCAAAAAGGTTAAAAGCACCGCCAACCAAGGAGCTGATATGGTTTATAAAAGACAACTCTCCTCAAAGATAACCCCAAGGTCTTTAAATTATCCAGGCCTGATCAAAATTTCCTGCCTAATGCGGCAATTAAAATTAATTTGTAAGATTTTTGGGGGAGATAGTCAAGATTTTGCGTGTTGCAACGTTAAGATATAATTATTGGTTAATATACCAGAGGCAAGAATACTAAGTTCAAAAAAGTCTTTCATAGAAGAAATACTGAAATACTGACTTTATTCATGTTCCCAATCTTAAAATTTTTTACAATCATCAAACAAGAGGGTACATAGGTATTCTCCCTCAATGGGAAAATGTTGACTTTGCTCTAAGGAGGTACTGACAGTTTTACAATTTTTGTCGTTTCAAATTTATAAAATAACATTTGATACTGTTTTTGGCCAATTTTTATTTTGCCTTCAAAGCGATTTCTTCCGAAATTCATGCCTAACATATGCGAAACTGAACAAGATGTTTGATGTGAAAAATTTTATATACTTAATTTCTTCTTTAGGCATTGCGCCTCGATTTTTTGTTGTAAATCACGAAAAAGTCGTCAACATAGAGCGCTACAATAATAATGGCTTTTGCCGAAATTTTAAAGAACATGCACGGCTCTATTTTAAATTGTCTATAGTTAAGATTTAGGACATTGTGAGCCTTTTCATACCATAATTTGGCTGATATGGTTTAAAACAAACACACTTTATTTTCCGAACCCTGCTCTAAAACCCTCCAACTGACTCATAAAAATTCCCTCATCGATATTGCCATTTAAGAAAGCAAATTCCACATCTAGATGATCCGCTTCTAAATCTAATTCAGCAGTCATACCTAAAAGTAATTTAGAGTTCTAAATCTAATTACCAGAGAAAATGTTTCAATGTAGTCTACACTATATTTTTGAGTGAAGCCCTTGGTCTCTCTTAGCATTATTACCTCTGAATGCATCAATTTACTTTTTAACAGCCTGACGCCATTCAGCGCTTCTAAAGGTTGACAATGCTTTAGAAAGAGTTGCAGGTTCTAAATCTTTAGATACAGATAACATAACGAAATGTGAACCAAACTTAAATGCTTCACCATACCTTACTGGTTTCTATCTCATACGTCTAGGATACCTTGTTTCAGCCGCAGTTTAACAATCACTTAATTGCCCTTCACTATTTTCACCCACTTCACTATCTTCTTGTTCTGAGTCCTAAGACTCAGCCAATTGTTCTGGAACTTCAAGTGGTTGATGGTCCATGTCTTCACGATCTGCTGGCCATAAATAAGTAACTCCTGGATCCGTTGGAATGATAGACGTGTTCTTAATGTCAGAATCCATAAATTCGTTTCAAAACAACACAACATTCCTTGCTATGCTGATGGTTTGTTTTTCTGAATCTAGAAGCCTATATCCTGAACTAGTTTCAGAATAGACGACGACAATATACTTTTTGCTCTTTTCGTCTAGCTTTATTCTTTTTATGTCTGATATATGAGCAAAGGCATGGCATACATACTTTTAAAATTTCTATTTTCGACTATTTGGACAACGTTATTTTTAGCGTGGGCATTAATTACTTCTTTGATCTTGAGTTCAGCTCTTGAATTGCTGTCTTGTCAGCTCCTTTGAACATTACCAACCATATAATTCATTTCACCGACATGCGCTATATCATTTTAAGGGCAATGCACATTACACGCTCTCCATACATAGCAGTTTTCAGAAATGATACCACCGTATGATATACATTGCTTTCGACTGGTTAAATATGAAGACTACGTATAGACTACGTCAATGGAGAGTTTGAACTTAAACATTAATTTCGACTCTACTATACATTCTTATTGTTTAAAGTATTAGCTATTATGATTGACTTCTGACTGATAATTCAAAACAATACTCACACGTGCAGCAACCAACACCCACAACGCCGCGCCGGCCGTAAGGCTATTTTTTTTTATGGTAGTGGCACACACACTAAAAGGAGATCCTATGGCGCTCGACGAGTGTGTGTGCGAAGATGTTGATTGACACGGTTCTTGAATAGTTGTAGGTTGTAATTAGCGGGAAACAGATGTACTGGGAGTGAGTTCCACAGTGATGCAGTGCGCCAGACAAAGGAGTTCTTGTAAAGCGATGCTCTAGGTGTTTCCAGTTGTACGACGAACTGGTGCACTCTTGCCGTCTGTCGTGACTGTCTGACAGGCGTTGCCTGAGGCGGGATGTGGAGGGCCAAATCTTGAAAACATCTGCCGTGAAAGGATCTGTAAAACAGGGACATCTCGGCCACATGTCTACGGTGTTCCAGACTATCCAGATTCCGGGTCGCCGACAAGACGCACAGCTCTCTTCTGAATGGAATCCAGCAGACTTAGGGTGTGCTTTAGTGCGGCACCCCAGATGTGTGAGCAATATTCTAGGCACGGTCTTATTTGCGTTTGTAGAGCAAGAGCACCTGCTGCGGTGTATACAGTTTTTTATTCCGAAACAGCGCGCCAAGCTTCTGAGAGTCTGATTTTGCGATGTTAGCAACGTGGTCATGCCAGGAGATATTGCTGTTGATCGAGCCACCCAGCAGTCCGATTGACGTAAATAAAGGATTGGTCGATCCTGCCATAATGATGTCTGGGCCCGGCGTATTGGCCCTCTTGGTAAACCTGGCCCCTTGGGTCTGTGCTGCCTTGTACTGGACCAAATTTCTGTCGCCCCAAGTTTGAACTTTCTCCAGGTCTTAATTAATTGCTGTAATCTGCTCCTGTCTGCGATGATAAGTCTCAGTCGCTAGTAAATGTTTTCCTGCTGTAAAGTCGGATACAAGGGTACTGTCATCCGCAAAACTGTAAATAGGATTATTCGTTTCGTTCAGCAGGTCATTAATATAGATGAAGAACAGAGTTGGTAAAAGTATTGCGCCTTGGGGCATGCCAGCGTTAATGGTGAATGTGTCTGAGAGGTGTCCATCAACTGCATCGTGCAGAGATCGGTTCTTAAGGAAATTGGCAAGCCAAATGCAGAGAGACGCTGACAGTCCTAAGGACGGCAGTTTGTTGAGCAGTCCGTCATGCCAAACTCTGTCGAATACCTTCGAAATATCCAACGCAATCTCTCGAGACTCTCCGTAATTTTCAATTGCCCTACTCCATATATTATTATGAGTGACATAGGCCAATATAGGAGATATATTGGCCTATGTCACTCATAATAATAGTATTGATTATCGCTGATTATTCTGTTGTTCTCGAGGTACTTGGGTAGTTGCTGATTGACGACTACACGTTCCATCACTTTGGATATTATTGGAAGCAAGGCAATTGGGCTATAGTTTGAGGGCGTGGTTTTCTTGCCCTTTTTTGGAACAGGTTGCACTCGAGCGACTTTCCAAGGAGATGGGTAAATTCCTTTTCCGTAAGACAACCTGAAGGAGCAACGATCTTCTGCAACAAGCAGGTCTTTCTGTGACCATATTTTTTCACGAATCTGAGAAATGAAGCGACTTACTTAAAAAAGTGAAACATAACAAAAAGCTTTTATCTGAAAGGAAATATAAAATATAAATTTTAATTTTATTTTTAGAAGTACCTACAGTAATATTCGTTATTGATATGGTTTTTTCTATGCGTCGTTTTTTCATTTTAGTACTTCTATTATTTTATATGACATACATTTTTTGCTATTACTTGGAAAAAATGGAGATTATTGAGTTTCCAAACGTGTAGTATATTATTTAGCTTTTTAACAACCATTTTTTTATATTATTAACTGAAAACCCCATTAACGGACAAATGAAGTCACCAAATAATCTGAGCGTTCTTGCTATTTTATCCCAAGCCCTCGTTTTTTATCTTTCATCGGCACAAGTGTCCCAAACCATTACTGGTTAGTGTTTATTGGCCATCGAACACCATAAGCATGTCATAAGTCACCATTAAATTATACGCCCGTCAAAGAGAACTTCTATATTGACGATAGACACTGTGCAAAGATAATGGTCATATTTGTTTTAGTGGGAAGATTTGTGCGTAGATAAGGGATACTTCCGTTGCTTGTTGGCTTATCTACAAAAGGATGGTTAATTGACGCAAAACTGCCATTTTTTCTAATGTTTTTTTAAGAAACTGTCGAGATGTTATCGCTTCCACGTCCAGATGTAATTTTAAATTGGAAAGCGTAAGCGGCAAATTTTCGAACTTTGGAGGGGGAATAATTTGACGAAAATGTATATTATTGACCTCCATTATAAAAATAGACAGTATATCCACTTTAGTGACTTAACTTAAAATTTGGTCATAGTTTCTTGCATTTCAAACCATAATAAGGGATTACTGAGCTTAGGTTCGTAACTGAATATTTGCTCAACATATATTTTGGCTAAAAGCCAATAGCATTTTAAACTTTGCAGCTAAATTGTTGCACTACCTCACTTACTCATTACGACTTTTAATCGAATTGCATGCAATTTTGACACGTTCTATGTTCATCTCAAATTAGGTTTCACTAGAACAGATGAACAGTTTATATTATTTTTATTTAAATAACTACTACTTATAATTATTAATAAAAATGATCGATTAATTAATTAGTTTCTGGTAATGAAACAAATATCCTACGAAATTGGACCACTGCATGGACGTGGAAAGATAAATGATCCACCTGAGGCAAATCAGTTACGCAGAAAACTCCGGCTCGCGGTCCAGCATTAACTAACATTTCAATAAAGCATGATCAACAAAAAAAAGAAGCCACGGCCGAAGGCGAACAAAAAACCCGACGTCGTATATCTTCTGTCGAGGAATCATTGGCTACCAACGTGTAATTAATGTTTTTCAGAGGCGTGTGTTATTTATTTGCTTATTCTGATTTTTTTTGGGACGTTTTATGACATGTAATAAACAAGTTATTCGTTTAAGGATCCGGTAGCCTGGCATGGCGGAGCCATTATTTTATAACCAGACAGTTTTGATACTGTTCGTTTATGGTTCATGTAAAGCCTCGTATTCACTAGCGATCAGGGAAAATGTCCAGGCACATTTGTTGTTATTCGAAAACACAGACACAACTTTAACAAAATTATGCGTACACTAACCCATTCATTGAAATCAACGATGAAACTATGAAATGATGATTTATGAAAACTTAAAGCTTCACTGCTTCTCGTGTAGTGTGTAGTATAATACCGGCATTGAGCGTTTGTTTACTATATTTCACTTCACGTATGGCCCGCCGCTCACTTCGCTCGCTCCGGGGGGCAACCATCCAAAGCTAACAGAAACTAACCCAAATTTTTATGATGAAGAAAGCGTGTAGTAATTACGGTCCAATGAATTGCTATCAGTAGGTCTGATGCTGTGCTTGTGATACGGCGGCCTGGGTTTAATACTCGTCAGCGGCAAGATTTTTTTAGTTTTTTTTTTAAGATCATGTTTTTTTTTTAAATTTGGGTTAGTTTCGGTTAGTTTTGTTTGGTTGTGGCTCAGTGCCACTTAAAATAGGGAGCGACCAACGCGAGCGGAGAACCATGCGTGAAGTGAAATATTAGACATTCTAAAATAAACACTTACATAAATAACCAACTGCTGAATGCCGTGTAACAGTCCGATTTTGCCAGTGTAAAATATCTTTAAATTCCATTTTATATGCTGCATTTAGCAAAAAAATGCTGTATTTTGCGGTAAGAATTATTGAAAAGAAGTCAGTACTCTTCGGTTAATTAATTCTAAATTTATTGATTCGATTTGCTGTTAATAAGCTTAAAATTGCCTCCTTTGTTAATGTAAATTAATTTTATTTTAAATACAGGTTAACGATATATTTGTATTAGCTTTTATAACACTTTGTGACTATATTTATTTAGTTGATAAGCAAACCACAGATCGCTTAGGTTTGATCAAGTCACTAGAATAGGATATATTGTTATTAGTATAGCTTTGCTTAATTTATATTACATTACCGTAGAACGGCCAGCAAACCGTTTTATATTTTTAAGAACTGTGTTAATCAAACCTGCTTTTAGGCTTCATTAGATCCGTCAAATCATATTTTAATTTCGGTTTAAATATTTCATAACTTTTGAGAACGTCTGATAAAACTTTTTTTGGGACCCCTGGCTTGGGCTGGCTTCAGATATTCATACTTATTTTTCGACGCGACCAGTTGTAACTTTTGTAATATTCGATTTGTAATATTCGATTGGGTAGTAGGAATGTGCTATTTCACATAATTGCTGCTGTCGATATTGATTTTTAAAAGTTTATCACTTCGTTGGGGAACATTTTCTAGCATTTCTTGAACAATTTGATTTCAGCTCATTAATTGTGGCTCTCGCCATCGTTTTACCACCATAATAAACGAGAATTAAGTCGTTTATTATCTTAGAATTTTTCCTTGTATCGAATCACTTGACATTTTTCAGCTCATCACTTCTTGCTGATCTGACGTAGTTTTTAATCTCGTGGAAGGAGAAAGGCAAATTGACTGAAGCGAATAGTCAATAGAGGCTTCTTCTAACAATACCTTTCGGTGATAAGAGAAGCTTTTTGCTTCAGTGAAGTCATAGACTCAACATTTAGTATTGTGATTTAATACTACCCTTTCTTTGGGGATATATTGTGTTGGTTTCTGTTTGTGTTTTGACACGACCGATTTATCGGGAGTTAACTACTGCACTAGGTAAGCATTATCTCTGGAATAAACTTTTTTCTATTGCTTGTGAAGCACGAGGACGCCATGATTTTAATGGCCTTTTCCTTTATTTCCAGAAGCTTCCGAGCTCTTCATACTAAACCAAGACCGTCGACTCTCTAGCAACCCTCACACTAGCAAGGTAATTATTGCTACATTTTTTTTTGTCTAAATTAACGATTTAATTGCTTTATCTATGTTAACCTTTTTTTAGACATTGTCCACCATTGGGATATCTTTTCTATTCCATTTTTTATTTTAATGTGACTTTAGTTTTGATCATATGGGGAAGTTTATATTTTCCTTTAAGGATGATTCATGCCTATCTTTTTTTATATTCAAGTTGTCTATATCTTAGTATATTTCTTTTATTTGCTGATGGTCACTCAAATCCATTGATAATTTTTGGGGAATTTGTTTTATAAAGAAAATATATTTATGCAAGGGGGGCTATATTTTTTTCACTGAAGTAAGGGGGCTTTGTCTAATGCGTATTGGGTTATTCCAGGGTTCTATTACCGGGCTACAAGTCCTTTCTCCGGGCCAATTCAATCACCTGGCTACATATCCTAGCTCCAGGCTAAACTAGAGCCAATCCTATCTCCGGGCCAATTTTATTGCCAAGTCCTTTGCTGGTCCTACCCTCAGGGCCAGTGCCATAACAGTACCAACAGGTACACGGCGCCTCCACCAGAGTTCGGCCGGATCTAAGTGGTATCGTACAGATGCTTAAGTTTATTTATTCATTTATTTTTCCGTCCGATTGATACTATGATCGCTCTTATTCCTTTAATATAAATCAAGCATTGACGGCCAATCTCTCAGATAGCTATCATTAATTTTATTTTTCATTTATTCATTTGTTTATCTGACCGATTAATATAATCGTTCTTAATTTTCCTTTTTATTTAATATAAATCAAGCATTGACAGTTGAGCTCTAAGATAGTTTTCAATAATTTTATTCTTTTTAAATTCAATTATCGGGTCATTTGATTTAATTATTGTGGCCATTTATTACTACCTACTATTATTGCTATATTTGTAATTGGTGCAGCTACTAGTGCACGCATACATATATGTAATTAGCTTAGGTAGAATCAAAGTGATCACTTCTGATTGTAGTGTTTACAGCATTTAGTTGTAGGGCATACACTACCAAGTTAACAACAGAATTGATCTCTGTACAATCTCCATATTGTACCCTTTTTATTACTTACTTAATAGTCTTTGTCATTTCTTCGCCTGTCAGATACAACAATTTCAACAATATTCTATAACACTTAATAATACATATTTATTTATTTATTCATCTAAAATATTCTTATAAATAAAAATGTTGGTCGCCTTTAAACTGGAAAAGTTTTACTGTAGTGTTGTTGCTGTGTTTAAAAAAAAACTTAGTAGCAAATAGATTGTTCCTTAAATTATAAATGTGTTTTCTTGTTAAGCTAAGATTGAGTTCCTTTGTTTGATAAGCGCGCCTAGCAATCCCGTACAACACCAGCGGAGCTTTTTCAGTTTAGTTGGGGAAAACTGGTGGCACTCTACGACCCCCCTACCGGGGCCGGGTATTGTAACATGACTCTCCGGTGCTAGGTTTCCTTTTTTAAATTGAATCTTTACTTTTAACTTCAATAAGAAAAACGTGTTGCAGCCGGTATACTGCACACTACATGTGAAGCAGGGAAGTTGCATTCATAAGTCATCATTTCACAGTTTCATAATTGACTTCAATGAATGGGTGAGTACGCATAGTCTTGTCAACCGTACACATTCACTCTATAGAAAAATGTTGCAGGAAGAAATCGTATTGTGTTGCGCTGCATATATTACGATGTGTTTATCTGAAAATAGCAGAAATTCGCGAAAAGTGAAGCGGAAAAAAAGTGCTAATAGATATGTATTCTAGTTTTAAATAATGGGTTTATTCAAAAAACACTTTGATGTGAGGTGCCTAAGGATTAACATAGCATTTTTTAAGGAAATATAAATTTTTTACCATTTTAAAATCATATTTTTACTTATTTGTATTTAATAATTGTTAAAATGAAATAAAAGCGTAATCTTAACTTACTTAGAATGGTAAAACAAATTACCCATAACATTTTAGTCAACATTAAAGTTTACTTATCTGAATCTCATAATGCCGCCCATTACTTCTTAAGCAGAGTACTGTCTTTTTTTTTTGTTTTTTTTTTATTAAATATTTTAAGCATTGTAGACGTAATTTTATTATATTGCAAACCTACGTTTTTTATCCTCTAAATCATGAACCAATATTTTGTAAATTTGATGAACAAGCTGGCCAATTCATGAGTTCATTTATTGCCAAGGTGGTGTAGAAATCGTCGGTGTGACGATCGCGGGCGCAGACGTGCAGAGATACGATCCTAGTAAACATATATGTTTCCTCTTTAAGGAAATTATTTTTTTAATCGAAAAACTGCAATTTAAATGCAATCTAGATGTATATAGAGAGGAGTCCCAAATAGACAAGAATCGAAGGTTGCACATGCACTTAAAACTGTGATTCATATACAGGGTGGGCCATCGAAAACGTACCGCAAGGTATAACCGGTAGGAATGTTTTTTTCAAAAAACCCAAAAATACGTCAATTTTATTGTAAGGGGGACAACTTTTGCCCCAAAAAAGATTGCAAAATCTTCAACCCCCTAAGTGAGGGTGTCATCCCCTAAATTTTTTCAAATGGGAATGGGGGTTTAATAATACCTTATTAAAAAGTGCTATTAATATCCTATACGTTGCTGCTTATTTTTTGAAAATCGGTTAGAAAATATGAAGGATTGAAATTCGAAAAATATATTTTTTTAAAAACGCATAAATTAAATAAATTAAAAAAAAAACTTACCGAATTAATCAAGCAAATGCTAAAAATGTTGCCCGCCAACCTCCATAGCAAATTATCTTCAAACCGTTCTCGAACATTCTGAAGAACTTGCGGGGTCACTTCGCGACAAACATCAATAATTCGTCTTCGCAGGTCTTCTAATGAGGAAGGTGGAGTGCTATACACTTTACTTTTTATGTGTCCCCATAGAAAAAAGTCTAAAGGAGTCAAGTCGGGTGACCGGGGAGGCCACTCGACCTATCCACCGACCTGGAAAGGTATTGTTTAAATAATGGCGCACATTTTGAGAGTAATGTGGAGGTGCACGGTGCACCTTGTTGAAAAAACAATTCCTCTTCAACGTATCCAGGATTGTTCTCTATTATGGCAGTTAGGGCTGGATCTATAGTATTTTACAGTAAATCCAAGTACACATCGCCTGTTAAATTTCCAGGAAGAAAGAAAAGACCCACAATGGAATTTCCAAAAATACCAGCCCACACGTTCAAGTTCTGAGGCTTTTGTGTGTGCTGTCAGACCAGTAACGACAGTTGTGCCGATTAACTACACCGTTTAAAGAAAGCGTACATTCATCGGAAAAACACACATTAAATAGGAAATTGTTATTATTCGCCGCTCGTTCACTAATAAGTTCACAAAATTCCAAGCGACGATCAAAATCATCCTGGTGTAGTTCTTGTACCAACCGAATTTTGTACGGGTGGAACTTGTTTTTTTTTTAATATTCTTCGGACACTTGTATGACTCACGCCGGTCTCATTGGCTAATTTTCTTGTGTTCAGTGTATTATCCATGGCAACTTGGCCCAATACTAATACCTCCACAGCTTCATTTACTACACGATTTTCATTTTGCTTCTTTTCATTCGTTACGGAACCTGTTTCCCGAAATTTTGCTATACTAACTCGCGAACAATTTTGCCAGAAACGTGCTTGTCAGGATGGCGTTCATTAAATATCTGCGCAACCCGATTTCCACATTCATAATTTTTAAAATAAAGTTCGATTATTTCTACTCTTTCTGCAATTGAGTACACCATAATTGTTAAAAAGTTTAATGAGAAATTTTAACGCACAAGTCACAGAACAGCTATCTAGCAACTAGCGTACCTGATGGTTAATTAAGCCTTAATTAACACTAAAATTAGCCAAAAACATCTAATACACAAAAACAGCAAATTGGTCAAATAAATATATCCTTATCATTTAAATTTAATACTCCGATACATTTTTAAATAAAATCGATTTACTTATTTGCATTTTTGACCAAAACGTTTTGTTTGTATTTTAGAGTTCAATAAGTTCTTCAGAATGTTCGATTACTGTATGGAGGTTGGCGGGCAACATTTTCAGCATTTGCTTGATTAATTCGGTAAGTTTTTTTTTAAATTGATTTAATTTATGCGTTTTTTAAAAAATGTATTTTTCGAATTTCAATCCTTCATATTTTCTAAACGAGTTGACCGATTTTCAAAAAATAAGCAGCAACGTATAGGGAATTAATAGTACTTTTTAATAAGGTATCATTAAACCCCCATTCCCATTTGAAAAAAATTAGGGGATGACACCCCCACTTAGGGGGTTGAAGATTTTGCAATCTTTTCTGGGGCAAAAGTTGTTCCCCTTAGAAACAAAATTGACGTGTTTTTGGGTTATTTGAAAAAAAAAATCCCTACCGGTTATGCCTTGCGGTACGTTTTCGATGGCCCATCCTGTATAATGTTCCTAGCCGTGCACCAAAAAAGAGGTCCTGTCGCGAAATGCTACGATATTTTCCTATTTTTGATGATGGATTTTTTGCAGCAAAACGTTAAGAAACATAGCCAAATAATACATCATTGTTTCGGGGATAAAAAGGACCTACCTATTATTAAAAAAGAGAGTAGAGGAGAAAAAATTATGAAAACCTCGTACCTATTTAATTTTTTTCTCTGTCCGTAAGAGTTTTTCAGATTTTTAAGAGAAATAGTTTTCGACGATTTTTGCATTTTAACTGATGTCTCAGGGATGAAACGAAAGTTAGCAACTCTGCCAACGTATGTTAGGTTACCTCATAATATAGCAGTTTTTGTCTAATTTAGCTAACCTCGTAGGTTTCACCGTTTCGGAGATATAAAAATGGTTATCATTTAAAACAGGTACCCTGTATATATTTTAAATGTATTTCACAACTCATCAATTGAAATTTTGGGTACTCATGACTACCTATTACCTGTGTGTCTGAGTTAAATAGAAATTGTCATGACATTGACTTAAAAATAATGAAGACAGCTGCCTAAATTTTTGAAAAGACCAACGATGTGTCTATTTATTTTACCCCATGTTTGACTAGAAGCCTATTTTCTATACAATTCAATTCAAACAAATACTCGACATTGACTGTGTGTGGCATATAGCTGTGAAGACGTCTTTTCGAAGTAATATATTGAAAAGATACGAAACAGCTATAAAAACATCTTAAATACAAATTCGTATTGTTATATTTACTAATAAAGGACACATTTAGAAAAAGATACGAACATGCAGGTCCTACAAAACATTTGTCTAATAATTTTATTACTCATATTCTCAAACTTTTGTTCTTATTACAAAGATTTTATTCTTTTTTTTAGAGGATCATAAAATATAATAATTTGTAGATTTCATTCTACTCGACAAAATGATCAATAGCATAGTCAAAAATTTCAGATTATATTGCTTGAATTTACTTCGAGACGAAAATAATAATTATTGAAATGTGTGAACAAATTTTATATGAAACACGAGGGTAGCAACACTCACAGAGATTCTTTCCAATTTTTTTTTAATTAAATCTACTAACTGGGAAAAAAGACTATAGCAAAACAATACAAAAACAAATACGACATAAGCTGCAAAAAACGAAGAAAATTTGTCAACAAGAAAAAGTAAATTACGTTAATAAAAATTGAGACTGACCCTTGACATTGTCAAAGAAGCGCATTTTAAATAATAAGCGCTAAAGACATCCTTGAGCGATATAATTTTGTTTTACGCCCGGAAAGTAAGGTCATTAAAGAGTACTTAAAGTATTAGAATTCCTAGGATTATATTAAAAAGTGAAATACAGGTCAATTGGTTTTAACCAGCGCCAGCGCCATTAATTAACCTTGCTTTAACGCTAAAAACATTTAAAAACTATGTATGAAACATTATACAAAAATCGTTTCCCACTTAAACCCATCACAATTTATCCAAAAGCCCCGACTTCTTTTTAACATTTCAAATTGAGTGCCTAACAAAGGTTATACAAATAATATTCAAAAGTAACCAATAACCTATCAGTACACCCTTGGGAATTGAAGATATATAAATTATCCTCATTCAAGCAGTAAAGCAGGTCTAATCCATCGTTCATCCTACTTTATTTATATATGTATCTCGGTTCAAACAATTACAGTTATAGTACTCTAAGACCCCTCTCTATTTACCTGTTTACAGCATTGCAGTGCTTCTTTCTATTCTGTGACAGCATTATCTTACTGCTTTTTACCGACAACATTTCGATTCAAATAGAGTTTTGAATATTTGGTTAGTGTACTCGCTTCGGCGATACATATACTAAAATTGGAACGATACAGAGAAGATTAGCATGGCCCCTGCGCAAGGATGACACGCAAAATCGTGAAGCGTTCCACATTTTTTTTTGGATTATTTTTATTGGTTCATAATAATATTTATTTGTTCCATGTTTTAACCATTTCCTATAAAATAATTAAGTTTATGCTCTAAAAATAAATTTACGCTGCAAGAGTATCGTTGTCAATTTGCCCAATTAGAATTGAGTTTATGTGTTGTCCATATGCTTAAATATTGTATTTAGTTCGTACATGTACATACATTTCGTGCATTTATTATAGTTTGTTAATTAACAAGAAATTCTACAGAAGAAACTGATTAACTTTCCTTCCCTTAATAATTATATTATTATAGCACTGGCATTGAAATAGATGAGGTATGAAATAAAATGAACCAAACAATATTGTGGAATCATTAGTATGTTCCACGGTTTTAACACAATTGAAATATAATCATTTTTTTAATATCATTTATTAATAAGATAAATTAATGTCACTTGTGAAATATAATTAAGAAAAAAATAATACAAAAATGGTAGTTTAGATATATACAAAAAGTAAAATCAATCAACAAGAAGGAAGAAAATATTTCTGTAATAATTTATCAATTTAATAACAGGACCGAAGAATACGTGCTAAAGTTTATGATCATATAGATACACATTAATACAGTGTGTCTGTCTTCAAGGTCCAAAAAAGTGTTAAATTTAATTTAAATTATATTCCTGCTTTTACATGACTTGTCAACGCAGTAATTTGAACAGTTTACAACGCAAAAGAAAGAAGTGCTTGTGAAACATTTTTTTATCTTCTTCTGCACCAGTGTTTTATTAAAATTTTCAGTGTAGGACCTCCTCGATTCTGTAAAGGGTATTTATTGCAGAAGTTCTAATTAAGTGACCTTATAACATTTTCAACTCTTCCTCTTTTATTTTCTAATTTTTAAATTGTTGTTTTGATTTTAATTGAAATTATTTGGATAAATAACAGTAAGAGTTAAATGTTCCTTGAGTTACCCTGTCGCTGCTCAGATACGTCTTATTGCGGTGGCACTATAGGGATGTGAGTTCGAATTCTGAAAATTCAATTAAGTATGGGCGCTAACAGTTTTTAATAATAATATTTGACTCTCCTGAGTATCTTTCAAATTTACATCTGAATAAAAATTCCAGTTACCAATTAACAATCTTTATAGATAAGATAAAATAAGTAATATTTAACATGAACTGATCCTAGACTATATTGAGATAGGTAATATATATGAAATTTTCCTTATGACCCTATTTAAAATTAATGGTCCTGGTAAGCTAATAGCCCATAAGTTACAATCAGCCCACTAATAAGTCAAGAATATTTCATTACATAATCAACCAAATTAACTCTGATCAAAATGATTCTCAGAATCGAGCAAAATCAAAGCAATGTCAAAATATCGAATATGTCAAAATCGGGAGATAATTGTAAAATCTAACAGACGTCTCTGAGAGAAATTCAATTTATATTGAATTTAAGGCTTACCCTGGAAAAAAAATTAAATATAGCCAAATAATATCACTACTTGTTATGTAGTAACTAGAGTACAGATAATCAAGAAATAATACTTTACTAAAATTTACAAATTGATATTTCCAAAGATTAATACCGAGTATGTACAGAGTATTTACCTAATCACTATAATACATAGTACTCATTAAAGATAATTATTTTGATTGATCAGCTCAAAATCCAAGTTACGAAGCTTAAAGTTAAAGATATATAATCTCGTTTTGAGATACGGTAAGATAAATGTACATTAAGATAAATGTACAAGAAAAATCAATGATACGATAAAGGTAAGATAAGATAGATAAGTGTTCTTTTTTTTTAGAAATGTTTGCACAATTCCTCATTATTTGATCTTTTTTAACAGAAAAACCAATATTTCGAAACTTAATTTTAAGTATCTTTATCGCATATATGCGATAAAGATACTTAAAGTTAAGTTTCGAAATATTGGTTAGGCGATAAAGTATCTTTATCGCATATATGCGATAAAGATACTTAAAGTTAAGTTTCGAAATATTGGTTTTTCTGTTAAAAAAGATCAAATAATGAGGAGTTGTGCAAACATTTCTAAAAAAAAGATCACTTATCTTTATGGAACTCCAGACGAGAATGCTCAAGGATCCTAACGCTTCTTCAGCAGAGTGGTTTCATAACCACGGGGTCATCTCGACCATTTAATTTCCACTTCCCAATCAACAATTACATTGCTACCCACCAGGCTACGATTTTAGGAATGGAACTGCGTCCTGGAATCTACCGATCCTCTTCTACAGTCTCCTCATTCGCTCATATGAACTGAAATTAAGTATTATCACTCAACTCGAACCAGTTCAAATTCAGGAATCCATTAAAGTTAGTATTAAAATTTGAGTAGAGTTAGGTAGAGTTTAAGGTAAATTTCCAAGTAGAATTAAGAGCCTGAAATAAAATAAAACGAACATCAGACGTATCAAAATGGCGTCCTCGTGCTGCTGAAAAAACTCGCCATCACTCAAATAATTACTTTGTTGGTCGGCTTTCCTTCAGGTGTCGGCTAATCCATACTAAAATGCCATGGATTATTACAATCCAGCCTAGCTGCCATAAATTTCCAAAGAAATTAAAACATTTTTGACGCCCCAATCGTCACCTATCACCTTTTAGGCCCGAAGGTCTAATCAAAAGGGACTCGTAATTCAGCTACCATCGGTTTTATTTACCCAGAATCACAAAAACTGATTTCCGCAGGATGCACACGAAATCAACCTACAATATCCGAGTCAACACGAGTTCAATTCAAATACCGCAAACTTAGTAAACATGAAATCACTTCCGAAAATTCCGCAAAACCTCGATCAAAACTCCTCCACAAGACATTCAGAATCATGTAACTGATTGTAACTGTCAAAACAAAGCACCTAGTTATGTCACAAACTAAAGAGAAACAGTAAAATTAATAGATGCATGCTAGTTGCCTATCTACATCGCCAACTTTTCATATTAAATTCAAGATATCGGCAACCATATTTACTGTATGGCTGCAGCCCAGTAGCGTAGACAAATCAATTACATTAAAAAGAATTCCAATGGTGTGCTAGATTATATTGACTTTTGCGAATGTAAGGAAATAAATTAATTGTTTTTGGATATTTAACCGCGAATTGTTACAGAAAATTCAAAATTACTGACATTGGAACGAGCATATCCATATGATTGTTACACCCTAACGAAGCTGAAAACCCTAAAAAAAACTTGACGTTTCGCGGAACTAATTTACCCCCCATTGTCAAAAGTGAGAAACCTAAAAATTAAAACGATTAGTAAATATAATTATAACCTTCAGAACAGTTAGAAACTTGGTGCACTTTGTCAAGTTCTGAATTTGAAATTCGAAAGTTCAAAGTGCACGAGCTTTTTACTGCTTTGCTATTCTGAACCTTAAAATTATATTTATTAATAATTTTCATTTTTAGATTTCTCACTTTTGACAACGAAATCAGATCTGTTCCTCGAAACGTCAAGTATTTGCAAGATTTTTAGGTTGTTCAGCTTCGTTAGGGTCACTTAATTAGCATTTGTGCAATTTACCCCCTTGCATGGACCAAAATTGAAGAAGTCCTACATTAAAAATTTCAATATATTTCTGGTGAATAAAAAGGTAAAACATTTATATCACAAACGCGAAGGTCAGTGAATACAGGACTTTCAAATCCTGTATCTCCAGGAACTACGAAAACATATATTGAGTAAGTGCAGTATAGTTTGATGCAGCTATTCGAATACAATGAATATAATTATTATCCAAATTAATGTTCATCTGTAATTCGATTACGGTATTTATTTTTAATAAATTTCATATTGAAGAAAGCAGATTCACACAAATAGGTTGAACTAAATGTCGCTTTTATTTCAAGGCAATATGACATAGAACTGAATATTTTCCTTTACTTACTACATATACTTGAGACTAACGATTTTAAGGCTAAACATGCTGAAAGGAAATCACTTCCATTTCTGTTGCAGCAATGTCTTTCGATGAAAAGTTAAACAACAAATTGTGCCACTAAAGTCATTTCGTTGAAATCCTTAAAATTTTTGAAGACATCCTTCAAGTTAGAAATCATTTCTACATGACATTTACTTCCATAGGGTTCCAACGGAATTTGAAATATATTTTCTGAAAGAATAGGAAAATGCTTTGCATCGCGATTTATTGGGTTTTGCGTCCAAAACTCAAGCTTTTTGATAGATGCTTTTTTATCAGAAACCATTCCCGCCAGTTCCTTGTCTCTCCCCTGAAGCTGCAAATTAAGTTCGTTTCACTTTTCTGTAATGTTCACAAGAAAACCAGCCAGCTGGTCTGAATTTTCCAGTTCTGGAATCTGCTTATCGCGTTGTTTGAAAAATTTAACTATGGCAGATAGGGCATCATTGAAACGTTTAAGCACTCGTTCTCTACTTGATCATCGGAGTTCAGAGCCAAGAAGTAGCTCCCCGTATTGACAGTCAATTGTCAATTTCATTGGCCAAAGTTTTGAATAATCTTCTTTATAACGAATGGTGTGGAATACTGTTTCTTTATTGATCCTAGAAACCGCGTCGCTTTCCCCTGGCCGCCATTTAGAGTTATTTGTTTTTCGTTGTAGTGATGATTTCTATTAGTGACTTTCCCCATTTTTTCAATTACAAAAATGGCACCCTACAGACCGGTCGGATCGGAGTGAAAAATGTAATGAACTCTTGTGCTGTTTTGAGAAAGGGCATCCATCACCATTTTATATTTGCGGCTTGTTGCCTATATATGCTGAAGAATTAGGAATACGGTAGTCATTACATGCTTGAGTATTATATCTTCGTTTCTATTTTATACATATACTTTAATGCATATTCAAATGTCATGAAATTATATTATTGTAAATCTTATTAGTTATTATTACTTCCAACATAATACATGTTTTGTCAGAATACAGAATAAAACAAACTTCCTTATTGATTTGGGATCGTGTGTGATACCAAAGCATTGTATTTTTCCTACGACTGTTGAATTTTAGCAGTGGCGGCTCGTGAGTATTAGAACAGGGGAGACTACGTTTAGGAGAAAAAAAAATTGCGCTGCAGACAAAAGTTTTTTGGATGCCATGCCCATTAAGGTTTATTTTAAGGCCATTAGAATATCTATAGACTCTGGCCATACTGCAACAGTTTTTATACCGCAATAAATATAAAACTACATACCTAGCTTTAATTTTGAATATTACTTTCATTCGATTTTCTAATTGTTAGCAACATTTAGTTATAAAATGTGCTGTTTGGCTAAAAACCTTGGTTATAACGACAAACTTAAAAACATATTTAGTAAAGAAAAACAAAACATAAATTTCTTTCGTTGGCGAATTTTTTGGTTATAACGCCAATTTAACAAAAAAAAAATCGCTCTCTTTGGCAAAAACTTTGGTTAGGTATAGGCGTATCTTATAAAAAAATTAATTCTAATAATATATACATATGCCAAAACTTTTTTTTAAATGTAAAGATTAATATGAAAATTTAAACCAAAATTAAGTAATAAGAACCTACTCTGCGTTAAAATTAAGTGGAATTTGTCTATTTTCCAAATTTGCAAAATGACCTATAAAACTTGTCATTCATTGTCATTTTTTAATATATTATTTTTCAATTGAAAGAAGATATATATTACTTAATCTAGTTTGGGTCGAATTGCGACTGTTAGTTTTAATTCTGTTTAAAAATATGCTGAAAATGCTGAAAAATATCTCTCAACTGAAGCTGATGTTATAGGTATAGTAACAGCAATGCATATAAATTTATATAGCTCTGGCATACATGCATATAATAGTATATTATGATATAAGTGTATAAGAGGGCCTTTAAAGCACGCGCGACATTTTTCAAAACACAACGCGCAGCGGAGTGTTTTCTAAGTCGCAAGGGCTATAAAGGCCTCTTATACACGTATATCATACGCTATTTTTTATTACGAATGCATCATAATCTCAAAAATGTTTTAAATATTAAACTTAAGGGATATATTGACGAATATATTAATCTGTCACATTTGACATGATCAAATGTTTCTATAGCAACCTTTAAAAAAGTAGGCGCATCATAAACATCATTTTAAGCACGCTGCAGCGTGCGATAATCGTTGATTATGATGCATGCGTAATAAAAATCATTTTTAAATATAAAATGCAATAATAACAGAAGGAAACCTACAGTTTTCAGATATCTGAGGATCACTGTACATTACAATTAGTTCATATTTTAATTGAATGGCATCCAAAAATGGATATTGGCTTAAGAGATCACCAAACAGCTGTTGGGGAAAATCTTTAAAGTTTTAAAGTCATGGACGCTGCAATATTAAAATTATTCTCAATTATACAGGTTGCGCTCAAAACTCTGGATGACATAAAGATATAAATGAAGAGTGAAGGCTGTGTGCATGTACGAAATATACTAAATGAAACACTCTTTGTGCATAAAATTGTAATCCAAAAGAACCTTTAAACTAGCATAACAGAGTGCTTTCGGCCGGAGCCATCATCAGTGTTACTTATCAGTGAAACGAAAAGACATATCCACGAAGAGGCACAAACTACATCAAACGATAACGGGCACATCAAAATTTAAATTACAAGTTACATTTTTTGAAAAGGGTCAGATAATTTAATAGTAAACAAAGAACAGGCCGACATGGGAATCACATTTTGATAGAACATCAAAACGTAACTTGTAATTTAAATTTTGATGTGACCGTTATCTTTTGATGTAGTTTGTGCCTCTTCGTGGATATGTCTTTTTGTTCCACTGACACTGATGATGGCTCCGGCCGAAAACGCTCTGTTACGCTAGTTTAAAGGTCCTTTTGGATTAAAATTTTATGCATGGAATACAAAGAGTTTTTCATTTAGTATAAAGATATAAGTACTAAATGAGGCACCCTATACAGGGTGGTCCGTAATGAATGCGTCATATTATAACTGTAGATCCTAGACGTCAAAATATTGCGATTTAGCTAAATTTACCTTTATACCAAAATCGATAATTACCGAGATACAGGGTGTCAAAGTTAAAATATTGGGTTTGGTTTTAATTAATATTTTCATAAGTATCTGACTGATCTTGCAGAAAATTGGTACGTGAGAGTTTTCTGGGGTGTAAAATAAGAATCTAGTGTCTATTTTGTTACACTTGACAGGGGGCGCCCCCTGCCGACCGCTCTGTCTATTAATGAGGCACTAACTTTTTTCTGCGTAACGGTCCAGCGATTCTGATTACAAAATGTGATTCTCCTATGTTTTTTAGATAAAAAAGGCATTCTTGATTTAGTTCGATTTAACACTCTGTTTTCGAGAAATTTAGACTATGGTCATGACGAAAAAATGTATTTGCCTAACAATACTTTAAAAAGAATAACAATAATAAACAATGTAATAATAACAAATCTACACATAACGCGAAAGGCCTTTAACAACTAAGAACTATTTTAATAGATGGGCAAAATGGGCATTATTCACCTCAATACATTTTCTCATTGCTTTCATTACATACCGTCTTACATTAAAAAAGGTACCTTCTTTTTCCCGAATAGTATTAACTCCTTCACGAATTCTCTGTAGAAGATTTTCGCGTGTTAAAATGTCTCCGTTGTAAACCAAGTCTTTTAGATGGCCCCAAAAGTAAAAATCTAAATGATTAAGATCGCGGCTTCGAGCAGGCCAAGGAAATTCGCTGCCACGATCGATCCACCTGTGTGGAAAACTTTCACCAATTTTCAGCAAGATCAGTTAGATACTTATGAAAATATTAATTAAAATCAAAAACTATATTTTAACTTTGACCCCCGGTATCTCGGTAATTATCGATTTTGGTATTAAGGTAAATTTAGCTATATCGCAATATTTTGACGTCTATGATCTACGGTTAAAATATGACGCATTCACAGAAACCAGGAACTACGAAGACATGTTTTGAGTAAAAGTTTTACAGTCATGGAAGTTACAATATTAAAATTATTCTCATGCATCTAAAACTCTGGATGACATAAAGATATAAGTACTTTAAGTAAAGCATCCTATACATATATTATTGGATTTTTGAACAATTTGAAAAACCGTATAGAGCATCAAAAATTAAGGGTGAGTTAAAAATTTATTTTTTTAAATGGAACACCTTCTATATTATTGGATTTTGAAATTTCACCGAAATATCTAAGCTTATTTTCGGTGTTATCCCATAACGTATGTTGAAATTCAATTGCTTTTGTAAATATTTTGTTGACGTTATGACTTGACTTTGTACAAAATGGCTCGCACTTCCAACCAGAAGTTGAAATATTTTTACTACAGGTTTTACCGGAAATAATTGGCTGACATCAAGCTTTTTATTGTTTTGCTATTCTGAATGTTATAATTATTATATTTACTGATAGTTCTCATTTTTAGATTTACCACTTTTGACAACGGAGACAGATTTGTTGCTCGAAACGTCAAGTATTTTCAAGATTTTTAGATTGTTCAACTTTGTTAGGGTCACTTAATTAGCATTTGTGCAATTTACACACATGCATGGGCCAGAATTGAAGAAGTTCTACATTAAAAATTTAAATAACTTTATGGTGGAAAAAAAGGTAAAAAAATTGTCTTACTAACGGGAAGGTAAGCGACATAGAGTGTTTTCAAATTCTATACCTCAGAGAACAGGAACTATGAAAACATGCTTTGAGTAAAGGTTTTAGTCATGGAAGTTACCAAACTAAAATAATTCTCAATGATACAGGGTGCGCCTAAAACTCTGGATGACATGAAGATATAAGTACTTTCCTAAATAAAGCACCCTATTTATTATTAGATTTTTGAACAATTTACAAAACCGTATGGAGCATCAAAAAGTAAGGCCGGCTTAAAGATGTATTTCTTTAAAAGGAACACCTTCCATATTATTGGATTTTTAAGTTCCACCGAAATATCTACGCTCATTTTATGTGCCATCCCATAATATATGTTTATTTATTCAATTGCTCCTGTAAATATTGTTGACATTATTAAGGGCTGCAGAATCTTTACAATATTTAACTTTGTACAAAATGACTCGCAGAATGACAATCAGAAGCTGAATATTTTCATTACAGGTTTTACCGAAAATAAACATAAGAAAAAATTTAGTTGACGTCAAACAGTTTGACATCTGACAACGATGTGATGTTGTGCGTGTGCGTAAATAATTCGCACATTTCATAGACAAAGAAATGTTATTGAATGAATGAGGTAAAATATTTTCATTTAAGTGCATAACACTTTATAGTCAGTATAGGTCGTAGAATTTGCTTTAGATTTTCAATGACATTAAATAGCTTACCTAAAATAGCAGAAATATGCTATGATCCACGTCATCCCCAAGTGTAACTTATCTAACGTCCATCGCACTTTCCAGATCTAGCTTAATTTTACTTCTCACACGGCGTCGACTTTTAGATGCTTACCGACTAAAGGACGAGACAACGGTCCACTATGCACGCACCATAGCCCATAAAACCATTATTACCATTATTACGTTCAGGTTATTTTTCCTGAAATATTATCTCCATTATAGATTGGCAATTACTGTTGAGAGTAATCTTGGTAGTTAAACAGATGCCCGTGAGTTATTTAGCCGCCTTAAATGGATATTTATTAAAGAAATTACGAGACGTTCATTGAAAAAAAAATACTGTCTGCTCATACTCTCATGCTCCCCCTATAAATTAGATATTTAATGAAGGAAACCTATAATTGTTTTAACCTGGTATTTGGCCAATCAACCTCGTAGTAAAAGCAATATTAAAAACGCATATTATTAAACGTCTTTTACTACGAGTTTCTTATATACTTGTATCATATTTTATGGTGATTTCAAAATAGGAAATTTTATGGTAGTTTTATAGGATCTGTTACCTATGGCATTTTCACTCCATTGCATATTAGATAATTAAGATTAGCAAGATTATATCTACTTTCTATAGCTCATAGCGTGAAAAAAAAAATTGGCAAACATTTTGTATATCATCATCTATCCGTTATATCCAATAGAAATAAAACTATTTTAGGGACATTGGGGACAGGGAATAATTATGAGGGAATTGCTAAAAATAATTAATATAGGTATAAGCAATATATGGGGAGAAAAGTTATAAGAATAAATCATATTTTCCATGAAAATATCCCAAAAAAAAAAAACGTTTAAAACGGTTTAAAGAAGAGGAAGGAGATAAGATCTTACGTAAAATAAATTCCAATACAATACTAAAAAACAGACTACGAATAAGATAACAAAATTTTTCGTCTCTTGAAAGCACTATTGAGACTTTGTCTTGAGTTCGCAAAAATTGCAGTTGCATGAAACCTGAATGTAATATTGATATTTAAAAATGTTTAATAAGAAAAATGAAAGATCTGAACAGAAACCAAGCTCGTTGATAACGTTTCGAACAAGCATACCGAACATACAGGGTGATCAAGTATGTCCTTACCCATTTTGTTCTGAGCTAATATTATAGCGGATGAGTTGCGGTTTTCAGAGATTGTCTTCGCTTCATTAATTATTCTTGTTTCCACTTTGTCGGTTCGATGTATTTATACCAAATTGTTTCAAAATAATCAATTTAATAGTGTAATTTTATTGTTGCTGCAAAGGGTAAGTTTGTAGTATTAGGGTAAATGTGAGAGAGTTGCCAAGAGAGGATAGATGCTTAACGGCAGTTTTTTCGTTTAAATTGAGGCAACCAGACATACAGAGTCGCATATGCATATACAAAAATACAAACATCAGGCAGTGTGAGTTATATCATCGAGTGTCTTCTAAAAATCCCAGTTATTCAGTGAAATATTCCTTGTACAATACTTTCGCTTATAATTTTGACGTCATGAGTAGGAATCTTGCAACTGTATTTTCTTGAAGAAATGAGTTAAAACAGCATTTAAACCGATACTAACTGTAAATGTAAGGTTATGTAGAACATCTGTAGTTTTGGGGCAAAATTGAATCATGTGCAATAAATTTGTTATAGGCATCTATCCCATAGAAAATTTTGTAACGGGGAGAAATGCCTATTACTTGCGGGGATAGATGCCTATACAGAAATGATAGGCACAGTTGAGATAATTAAGTTTGGGGCAGTTAATGATTGTCTCTAAAGGCCTGTTCTCACTTAGAAACAGGTTACGAAAACTTGTTGCTGCTTCTAATTATGAAGGGAGTAAGAAGCTACGATAACAGACTGAAAGGATTGCCACCGGGAGCGTCAATCTACATAAATAAAAAGTCATAGTACATAAATTTAGAATTATTCTTAAAATGGATGAAATAAATTTTTGTACCCAGAAAACCAGAAGGGAAAGTTCTTCTAATAATTCTTGATGGACACTTGTCCCATGCAAGTCCTGATGTTCTAGGATTATTAACAAAGCGAAATATCATAATATTACTATGTTTCCCAAGTCACACCACCCAACCACTTGATTGTTCATTTTTCAAACCCTTTAAGGACTACTACAGGTAAGAGGCTCAATGGATGGTTACTAACAAGGAGAAGAATATCATCCGCGATGTTGTAGGGCCACTTATTGCTAACGCGTGGCAAAATGCCACAACAGCAGAAAATAGACTTTCTGGTTTCACAGCTGCATGAATCTACCCTTTTAACCGGAACATTGTGCCAAATTACTTCTACGCGATATCCGATGCTTCTTGGTCTTCACAAAGTGTGATTGGCGCAGACAATGACTACAAATCGTTCTCCTTTGAAAGTGATGGACACATAGGAACATTGGATATTCCCGATATTTCGCCACTTCCTGCGAAATACAACGCCACTGTTGTGAAAATTGCTAAGGCTCCCGCAATATTTTCGGGAAGTGAGATTACTACTCCTTCTTCAATGGAAACGGATGCCACCTTCCGTCCCAATGAAAATTCTGATGCTATGGAAATAGTTGTAGCCCAGAATTTTCTAAAAAATGACGAAAATTTTGATATATGATGTACAAATTATTAAACCAAAATCGGAAAATAAGATGCACACAATTAATAAACAAAAGGGCAAGGAATGGCAAATGCACGCTAAGAAAGATAAAAGAACTAAAATGGAAACAAAATAACTGGTGGAAGCTACTGGAGATGCTGTAGTAAAAGGACAGGAAGACAAAGGCGAAAAGAAAAAAAGAAATACGAAAATTGAAGAAATATAGATAACTGCAGCGATTTAGGATATGGTGAAAGAAGACTGCAGATGTGCAGAATGTGACGAGAATTATCACACAACACCCGAAGTTGTAGATTGGATAGAATGCATAACTTGAAAACACTGGTTGCATGAAACTTCAACCATGTATGGGGACAATTGCAACGAATGTAGAAAGCAGAAGAAACGGAAACTGATGGCAGCGAAAAAGAGTTCTTTAAGTTAGGTTAGGTTAAGTTAGTAGTAAGGATGTATTTCATTATTAACATAGGTACAAATAGATATTTTGGTACCCAACGGTATTTTGCCATATATCCCATGTATGGGCTTCTATCCTTTTTGACATCAGCAAATATCACATGAAGTAGGCAACTATTCTCATATCACACCTTTGCGAAATTTTCACGATTTCTTATAGATTATTGTTTTAAAGTCCTTTCACACACGTTAAATTATCAATAAATGCTATGTGTAAATTAAAATTACAACTTTCGGGTGTATAATAATATTTTTAAATGTTGAAAAAAGCAAATATTGTTTAGTATAGGCGTCTATCCCACATTTATCCTACATTAAATTTTATGTGCGTCATATTATATTTTATTCTAGGTTGGAAATTAGATTATTTAAAATGGCTCATTCGGGCTCTTCTAACTTTGATACTGATTCTACCCCAGCGGGCATAGGTTCGTCAGCCCAGAAAGAAAACTTTTTCCAGCGAAATCTGACATTAGTTATGAGCAAAAATATAACATTTACAAACGTATTGTTTGCCATATTTTGCAGAAGAATGAAGCTCCTATAAATCCTCCGCACTCGGGTCAATTTTTTCAATATTGAAATCTATTTTAATAGTGAAAAATGGCGTTGACACTTCCACCCACCACGAATTGGTGAACTTTTTAAAGCAGAAAAGTAAGCACTTCAAGCCAAAGTAATCCGAATTTCTTGAAAACCATCATTTCCTAAAATTTATTGTGGAAGCGACAACACGAAAATTTTACAGTGAACGTGAGCTTAAATAAAAAAAATATATATACACTATTTTTATATATTGTATACTTAATAGTTCAGGAATTTTAATTAAATAATCTAAAATAGTGTTTTTTCAGGCATCAAACTGACTGACTAAATCTATGTCCCAAATATAGTGATATTCAAACAAGAAAAGCATCAAAAATTATTGAAACTATGTAGCATTTTTGGAAATAATTGGAAATAAAAAGTGCTCTAGACATGAACGGCGGAATCATTCTAGAAAACGCGGCAAATTCAACAAACTTCAATATAAATTGTTTGAATTTTAATTTTTGGCACACGGCCTGATTCATTTAACAGTAAAGATAACTCTAGAAGTTTTTGAAGTTATGAGGTTATTGTAATTATCAGATAATCCCATTTTTGTAAATTATTCATATCTCTATTTTAGCTTAATCTCTTGCAAATCACTACCAAACTATTTAGTTCATCTTTGCTATATTATTGTCAATTGTCTTTCATAGGACCCCAAATGGGAAATACAAACACATTGTGCGTATCTCTTGCCAATAATAAAGCCATGATGAACCAATACCAAACGTTAAGTTTTCAGTGGTTTACACGAAGGGTTTGGCACTGGCATGCAAAAAGTAGAAGTGAAGTAGAGAAACTCAGTCATTTATAAAAATGGGATTATCTCATGCAGGCAATGAGTTAATAACTTAGTGATTTTACCTAAAATTAAAATTGATGGAATGCAGCAGCTGACATCTTGAAATGAACTTGGTACATTTGCCGTGCTTCCGTATTTGCGGTCGGAATAAAAATTGCTAGTTTCTGTCACATTCTATACCAAAAGAATGACCCTTTTGAATTAACCCGAGATAGTTGAAAATACGCCATTTTTTTCACCATATTGATTTATTCATGTGTGGACAGAGCACTTTGTTCTAAAATTAGGCAACCTTTCAAATTTTCCTTATTACTCTAATTTTTACGTTAATTCGAAATTAACTTTGAAAATATTGTTAGAAGTCTCTAGAATAATGAAAAATTTCCATTTTTACTGATTCATCTCTAAGTGTAGCAAACTCTTCAGACCTGTACATTTTTTTATGGTGTAGAACAAGACCTTAATATTATATAGTAAAATTACCTACCATCAATGTAAACAAAGATTACATACCTAATGTCACGCTTTGCAAATAACTGAAAAGTATCAAGGGACACGAAACTGAAAGAGCATAAAATTGACTAATTTTATTGGCAATTTAAATTAGTCATTAAATGAAGATAACAAAATCTCGGATGAAGATAACTAATCTTAGATGAAGATTGTGTTACTTGATATACTCCACTTAATAACCGCCATAATATCATGACATCTCAAAGAACCTCTTTACAATCCCTTTTGTTCAAACTACAAATTTTTATCAAAGTTTCAGATCTGCACTATTTGAAAGGCTTTTTGTCTATCTAGCCCAACATCTGCTGATAAAGATTCTAATCACAGATCTATCGAAAATCTAGAATGTTATCAGTATTCATTCGATCAAAGATTTCGTGAAGGACCTAAAAAGGTACCATTGTACGATCCAAAAACTGTTATATGGTCGACAGCTAACCAAACATTGGCCTCTCTTTTGAAAACACTGAATAGATTTTTGGCTCGGGCTGGGTATTGTTAAAATATCAAGATACAATCTCATACAATTTAGACTGTTTTATTTAGGGTTTTTCTTGCCATAGCCATTTAGCCGTAAAGAAATTATTTCTTTATAATAATATAATATAACACATTCTGGCGGGCCGTGTATATGCCGTAAAATGCCTTTAGGGATATTTTCTTTCAGTATTACGAGGGATAATAAAGGA
>JAEQML010050026.1:0-49312 GCA_016904865.1 Pissodes strobi | reverse complement strand
TGCGGATATTCCTGCAAGAATTAGTCTAGCGGATTGTTCTTGGAATAGTGACGAAGATTTCGATACCCATAATAATATGGGAGTATTAGCACATAATAAGCCTAAATTCTGTTTTTTTTTAAGGATTAGTGTATCAAATTTTGAATTTTTGATTGCCCGATAAACTGTATATAAGGAGCATATTATGGACTAGCACAAAACGATGAACGAGAATATTTTAATAATAATAAACCAAAAATTATCAAGTCAAGGACCAAGCGATGGAAAATGACAAATGCCTTAATAGTGCGGAAACAATTCAGCACATCACGGCTGGATGCCCAATACTTGCCTACACCGAGTACCTCCTGCCATAATTGTGTGGCTAAGATTATTCATTAGCGGCTGGCACATAAGCTTAAACTTGTTGGCAATATCACACCATACTATAGATACACCCCTAGAGCTGTTCTAGAAAATTAAAACCACTGCATCTACTGGGACAGAAGCATTATAACATACAATATACAAGCGAACCGGCCGAACATCGTTTGGATAGACAGGCAGAGGAGGAAAACTTGACTGATTGATATCGCTATTCCTAATAATAACAACTTGCAAAGCACAACTACAAGTAAGCTTACTAAGTATGCAGATCTTGTTCATGAAATAAAACTCCATTGTGCCACTGGTAATTTCATCTACAAGGACTGTTCACAAAACGTTATCAGTCCACCTCAAAACACTTGGGCTCCATCCACACATAATAACTACACTGCAGGAATCTGTCATCCTATCTACCTACAATATAGTCAGGAAAGTCCTTAATTTACAATAGTGAGAGTCATCTTGCCACAGGCCGATGGCCCTTGAAAACCGCACACAAGCAAGAAATGGGAATAATAATAATAATAGTTTATTTACGGAATAATTCAATTACAATACCTAACTGCTACTTAAAAGCTACAAATTTAATAAAGTATATGTATAAAAACGAATGTGAGGTAAGTTTGAACAAAATTACAATAAATTACATATACAATAGGGCCATTGAAAGTCATTAATATTAAAAAAATTTAACAACAATCGAAGCATGAATATATATGTTCCAGGCTTATGCCAAACAAGTGATCGCCATCAGATATCAACACAATATACTCTTTATGCGGACCTAAACTGAGCAAAAATATCGACATCAGGCAAGTCATTGGACAACCTGCATATCCTGTCCATAGGCATATTAGACCCATAATTGGTTCTATGAAATCGTGTTCGAAATAAATATTCTTGCCTATTACACCTACCAGGGACATGCAGATTAGCCCGACCAAGAAGGGAAGGAGAGCACATTGTTCCATTCAACAACCTAAGAAAATTACACAAATCCATTCCTTCTATCAATCTTGGAAGGTTCAGCAGTGCATAAAAGTTCATCATAATTTACATTTTCAATAGGAATTTTTAATTTATATGCATTGTGCCTTAGAATCCTTCTTTCAACTTTCTCTAAAAGGACCATGTGGCATTGATAGAATGGCGGCCAAATTGTTCTTGCATACTCCAAGCTCGATCGAACAACAGCACAAAACACATTTCTAAGAACATAAAGATTGCCGAAATCCCTCAGAGATCTCATAACAAATTCCAACAGTCTCATAGCCTTGTTGGACATCTCCTCCATATGATGAACAAATGTGAGTTTCCGGTCCAGAATCACACTCAGATCGTTAATATTATTTTCTCTCTCCAGAGCTACAGCAACGATGAAAAGTGACTGATGTGCATTTAAGATTTAATTTGTTAGATTTACACCAACTGACAAATAGATCAAGATCATGTTGAGGTCTCAAACAATCATTCAGTGAATCAGTAACAGTGATCAATTTCAAGTCATCAGCATAAAGTAGAAAAATAGCAACTCAGGATGCTATTGAGATCGTTAGCAAAACAATTAAACAGGAATGAAGATAAGTAACCACCCTGAAGAACACCCGGGTAAACAGTGACCTCACGCTACAATGCACCTTTCAGTTTTACCACCTGCTTTTGTCCAGTAAGATAACTGCCCAACCAAGAGAGTAAGGTGCCTCCCACACCCATGGTATTCAACTTTTCAATTAAAATTCTATAATTTACTTGGTCAAATGCCTTGGAGATATTAGTGTAGATTGCATTAACCTGATAACGGCTCTCCAATGCATCTAACACCCAGCACTGAAGTTCCAGGAGGTTTGAGATAGTTGATTTAAACTTAATAAAAACATGCCACTCCTGAATCATCATGCAACTAAACCGAGATGTAAATGCCCTGGTGATAAGAGACTCCATAATCTTGGGGACAATAGATACTCCCTATATTGTCCTGTAGTTAGTCATATCAGAGCCGTCACCACTTTTAAACATGGGAGTGATGTAACTATGTTTTCATACTTCTGGATAAATAGCCAAGTTCAAAGGTTTACAAAACAGCCCCTGCAAGACACTCGAAAGAACACACTTTGTATTATTCAAGAACATAACGAAAATTCCGTCCGGACCACAACCAAGGACACTGTTCAAATCAGTGATGACGTTAAATACATCACAAACACTAACATACACATCACAGAAATTCTCACAATTATTATAATTATCAATAAAACCATCCCTAATATCGTAATTAATTTCGGTGTCCTCGACATAGACTTGGGAGAAATGTTCACAAAATAAGTCAGCAATTTCTTCCGGAGAATTTGCATTTCTTTCCAAATTGACATACATAGTAGTTGGAAGGTCATACCCGCCTTGTTTCGAATTTACAAAATTCCAAATTTTTTTTTATTATTAATAATTTCTAAGTTAGTTATATATTCTTCATAGGAAACCTTGGAATATGCCTTGCATTCAGTTTTAAGCTGGGAAAATCTTTTGTAATTTATCATCGAGCTACTCTGTTTATACAGTTTGTGAGCTTTCTTCTTATTTATAATTAATTATTTTAATCTATGGTTGAACCATTTAGGAAAAGTAGGTGTCTTACATCTAATCTTGCGAACATAAGCATCAATTACATAATACAATACATCATAAATACATTCAAGATCTGATTGATCTAAAACATTATTCCAATTAATACTAGGTAGATACATATTTATCATATTATAATCAGCAATCTCGAAATTAATGTAATAATAGTCATACTTCGACAACTCCATCCTCACATCATACTCACAGCGGAAGGTCAATGCAGGGTGATCAGGATCACATGGCAGCAATGGATTATCGGAATTTAATATATATGAATTAATTGAGGTAAATATCAAATCCAAGTCTCCCCCCTTGGCATTTGAAACAGAACTAATCTGCCTCAAATTATAAAAAGCCATATATTCCGAAATTGCTAGTACATTTGCAGTAATCCTACCCTCCTGCATCGAACCGAGCGAACCAGAACACCAAGAAATATTAGGCAAATTAAAGTTACCACAGACAACAATGTCAGAGTTCACCGGCAGCTCATCCAGGATCAGTGATAACGTGGAGCAAAAACTTTCATATCAACTCCACATTTGATGAAGGAGGTATATATACGATACCTATTAACATCTTTTTATGGACTCCGATATCAAGAAGAACAAATATATGTTCGAGATCTCTCACTGAACTACGCATTGTATAGATGGGATAATATGTGAGCCAATAGCAGCCAAGACTCCACCAGCCTTTGCACAGGTGCTCGTGGCACTGGTTCTATCACTGCAGATGTCATAGCCTACAAAGCCAAGTTCATTACTATATGTCATCACTAAAAATGTTTCCGTAAACATAATTACATTAAAACTACCATTTTGAACTGATACAAGTTTGTTTGTAGGCCTCTAGAATTTTGATAATAAAATTACAGTGTAGAACCCGACAGGGATCGTTGCTGATTTCTGGCTACCTGCGTGGTTGATTCATGCCTTCGTTTAAAAAATTTCCACCCCCATATCTCCCGGGTCTCCCAGTCACAAAGAGCTTCACGACTGCTTCACTTGGCCAAATTTTTTCATCCATAATTCTAGGCACAATATCCGGCGCGACCGATACCTTAAGGGAAGATGATTCATTTGTTCGACCGTACAATCCGGACTAACATTGCCAATATAAAGCAACCTGACTTCATTTGCAGCATAAATACTGGTCCCACTACTGATGTTGATTAACCTGTGGGTGCTGGGTCATCATTTTCACAGTCGTGCTTCGGAGAACAAATGAACATGTTTATAATATAACTTTTTTTTTTTAATTATTTTTAAGCCCTTTTTAAAATGCCTGCAATGGTCCTTACTATCCGACTATGAGGGTAATAGGGCCCTTACTTGAAATCTGGTTCATTTAAAAGGTCCACAAAAGAAAACGCTTACACATGTATTTAGAGATTTAAGCATCATTTATAAAACAAAATGAAGTTAAAAAAAGCAGTTATTATAGAAACAAAGCCGCTACAAATTAGTATATTGGCAACAGTTGGGACAAACAAAGTATTCCGTATCGTCTTTTGTAAGCCCTAGACAAGCTTCATGACACCATTTTGCGCAAGTTACACATTATCTCAGGTCATGTTTATCTTCAGTTCCGCAAAGAAAAGTGCAAAGTATCACTGGCTTCTTTTGAAGAAATTAAAGCAGAACATTTTAACGTTGAAGATGTAGGTTCTTTTGCTGCAGACTCTCTGATTCTGTTTTAAATTGAAGGTTTCGATTCTTTTACTGCAGACTTCCTGATTATAGCAGATATTGATGTTGACTTTGTGTCGTCCATCTCGGTGTCGATTGTCAAATTTTAATCTGTAGCTGCGGTTTATTTGACAATTTTTTGTGATTCTTGTGAATTATCGGTTTTTACTGGCGTTTTTTTCTCCATATTTGCAACTTCCTGCTACTGTTGAATCCTTCAGGATTTTTGCTACCTTATTTAGCAGTATGTCTTCCAACTCATGATCCGATTCAGAGCTATGAATCGATGTATCATTATCATCTTGTAAAATATTCGGTATTGCATCGATGCCTGTGTGGTCTTGCAGAATTTCCTCATTACGTTGATTGGGTCATTCAGGGTCTTCTAAAGGGCGCTGGCTTACAAGTGATGGATCAAATGCTGACTCTCGAATCCTTTGTGGATCAAGTGGAAACATTCCAGTGGCTTCAAACCCGCTAATAATATTCTGTGGCGTCACACATTTGGGCCAGACTTTGGTAAAACATTTAGCGAAACGACTCTTATTAAGGCGTCAATCTGGATACGCATCACAAAATTTAAGCAGTTCTTGATGCCAGTGATGCTCGAAGGATATGTGAAGTGGCTGTAGCTCATGCGTCGTACTTCAGGGTAGGCAAAATAATCGGATTCCAAGACGGTCTGCATCATTTACAATAAAAATATCCAGATGACTAGAGGCTCCATCGAAAACTAATGTAATGACGTCGCTCCAATACCTTGTAGCGAGCTAGATGTTCAATAAATTGAATGAAACGTTTTGTTGTCATGTTACCCTTATCTGCCATGTTTACCAAGGTACCAGCCGGTAAACCATCTTGCCATTCGGATTTTAATATTTTTCCTTTAAAAATAATCATAGGCGATATGGTGTTCCCTAATGCATTACAACACCAGTTACATTTCCAGCATGGTCGTGTGCCACCATGTGAATGCGTTTCGCACCCCTTTGCCCAATTATTTGTTACTGGTGGTGGATCGTCAAACGGCAACCCTTTTCATCCATGTTAAACAAGTTTTGAGGATTTTGGTGAATATTCATTTCCTGGTATATTTCAAAAAGTTTGGTGAAATAATCAATTACGTTATATTTGTTTAATTTTAGCGCTCTTCCTGGGTTTATTAATTGAGCTTTCCGTTTAGAAAGTTGAGTGTTTCGTTTCAATAATGTGTAAAGCCGATCTTTACCAGCGACTTCCTTGGTGACATGAAAGGAATGTGTAATGCTGTTGTCAACACAAAATTGAAAAACTGATCGCTTTACCAACATTGGTGTTAATGGTAGTCCTATTTCACATAAGCGAATAATTCGTTGAGAAAATTGATTTTCTTGCTCTTTCGTTAGTACTGCAGACCTGCTTAACTTTTTTTCTATCTTCTCCTATTTAAGGTGGTTTCTAAGCGTCCTTCTGGGAATTTCATAGCGATCTGCTGCATCCCTCTGAAATAGTTCTGCTTTATTTACTGCATTCATAGTCCTTTGCATCTGGTCTGGGGTCCACTCTACAGAATATACCTAATAGAGCATTTTCGTTATAAGTATCTGAAAAGAAGAGACAATTTACCATCGTTTAATAAGGCCTGGACCTTAATATCAGAAATGTTAATGGCCGGCATGCCAACTAAAAAGTATAAATTGAAAACTCGACCATCTCTTACATTTTTATTTTTTTTTGTCAAAATATGATATGGGGACTGGGGAGCACCACTGGCGGTAGTAGACAAAAAGTTATAACATTGACCGTTGCAACACGTACCCTCAGAATCTTGTCTAACTTCGGTGGGATCGAAATAGCGTAGATGATTGACTCATGGGGGGATTGCCAGATTTAGTAATATATTTTTATTTATTGAGATAAAATGTTTGGGTTTTATTAGGAGTCAGGCCTTATTTGCCGCAGGTACTCTAGGTCTATTATTTCATTATCATAACATTAGCAAAATTAATTATAATCCACCGGTGTCTCCTTTGAAGCTACGTGTCCACCATGTCGTATTACCTTGACAAATGGGCTCTATCCGGCTAAATGGAACCGAGAACTCTCTACTCTAGATCGGCATAGCCATATATTTAATACTATGGGCATAGCAACGGACGTTCACCCAAGGGAGGAAATTCTGTCACACAGAAGGACCCTAGTAAAATTATAAATAATTTTAACCATATAAGCCTTTTTTTATTAGAAGGGTAACACACTATTCGTCAAACATCGTTTTTAAGCAATATGGCCGATAATTTCAGAAAATACACATATTAGCTCATTTGCTAATTAATTTATCAACACAATCAGGCGGTATAAGACCTGACGGTGGAAAATAATACCGATAATTTTAGAATCTTAAACTGTCTGCTCGCCTTGAGTGTCCAAACCTGAAGCGCTAATCAATTCCCACAAAAAAGAGAATATTCCACATCTGTCAAAAGGAGTAATTGAGTTTTTATTATTTTTAAAGCTTTATTCTCAACTTTTGCTCTAGGTTTCGGCACTTTTTTCAATTTTTTCAACTTTTTTTTTCGCCGAAACCGCGTTTCTCTAACGTTTCTTTCTTATTAATGTTTTTTCTTTCTTTCGTTTTATAATACTCTTATTAACTTTCCGAACAATTTATGTCTTTTTTATTATTATTTTTTTCTTATCTGGTTTTATAATACTTTTATTAACTTTCCGAACAATCTTTTGGTTTTGTTTTTTTTATTATTCGTTTTCTTTCCGAATATTTTTTAACGTCTTTCCCATTTTTTCAAATATTTTTGTTTTTTTTTATAAAGCATTTTTTTTCTTCCCATTTTTACCATCCCCGACCTCGTAGCTGAACTTCTTCGCATTTTTTTCGCCGAAAACCACGCTTTTCTATTTTTTTATTTTTATTTTCTTTTTCTTATTTCGTTTTACAATACTTTCCAAACAACTTTTTACGTTTTTAGCAATTTTTACCATTTTTTCGAAGATATTTGGGTATCTGGGGGTATAAATCCCCCCCCCCCCCCCCCCATTCGCTTTGTCAGATTTTCGATCCGAGGCTTCATTGTAGATAACGGAAAAAACGCTTTTTCCCTAAAATCCCCCTTAATTTGGTCGAAGATAGCCCCCCATGAGGCGCACCTAACCTACCATAAAAATGTGGACCATGTAGCTCTTCCCGCTCTCCCGAAATTAATTTTTTTTCTTCTCCCCCCTCTCCTAGCCAAACGGCGGGGGGGGTCCAGTTTTCGTCCAGGATCCTCATTTTACCCCGGCTACATATCTGAAAGTGTCAACCCTCTCGCTTTACTGGTACATGCTTAAATAAAGGGGCGTTTCACTTTGATAAGCATTTTTCTGGCTTTATCTTCGCTAAAGAAGTTTCACTTCAAAACTTTAGTTGGGGATTATGCAATCTGTATTTAATTTCTAGTTGTGTCGAAATCTTAAACTTAATGCAGGAGTTTCTATCATCATTTCCTTTATTCTTGAAGCGGAATACATGATTAATGAACAACTCAGTTTCTTGCGATATTGTTTTAATTTGATACTTTCATAATGAATTCATATCGATCTTTATTAATTTGTATAATCGACGTTTTTGAGTTTAAATTATTTTTATAAATTTTTCTTTCGTTAGCATGTATAACATGTAAAACCCTTATTAGAGAAGGCTTAACATTTTATTAATTGATATGTGTCTTCCTCACCTGCTCAGAAAATATATTGTTACCCAAGATTTTCACAACAATAATTAATTAATTAATGTCTACGGAATAATCAGAAAGCGCTGCTTAGTTGAATTGAAAGAAAGTCAGTCACTATGCCAGACTTAGATATCTCCAGAAATAATCATGTTCATTGTTACAGCTAAAGATGTAGCCTTAACCCCCCTTGATCATCTAACAAGTGCATATCAAGGCCTTGACATATCGTAAAAGAAAATAGCTCCAAACTAACCTAAATGGCATTGGGAAGCAGTATCTAACATTAGCAATTAAAACATTTTAGGTGATGATGTATTACCAGTACCTGCTAACCAGAACAGCAATTGGGTTGGTCACGCTGATACGGGTAATTATTGGTTTTGATCATATAAGATCAATCAGCGGCTGCAGGGTGTCCATCGAATCGGAATATTCAATGAGACCAAGTATTAACTGAGGATGCTTTAATTTGGACCTGCAGTGGCCAACTTACAAGAAAAAAATATCAAGAAAAACATTATTTTTCTCGAACTTAATAGAATGGTCCAGCTCCAATGTTCTTCTTCTTTACTTCAGTAAAATATTTTTCGGAAATACTCCCGTAGAGAGTGCAGTATACAAGAACCAAGTAACATATTTGTTGTTTTTACTGAATTCTTAAAAATATTCGTACAAGCAGCTAAAATTACTCCGTGATCCGTGATGCAATTGGTATTCGAATATATTTCAAAATCAAATAATAAATCTTCCATTAATACTATTTTATAAATGGTCTAATAAAATGTTCCTAATAATGTAGAAACAAATCAACTTGATTCAAAATCTACTGGAAATTTTATTATCGCTTGCAGCCTAATTTATAACTTAATATAGGTACTAAACACGCTCGTCTATATTCCTGCAAAAACTCCAATATATTCAACGTGCTGAAGATAGGCAGCAAGCCGGACGCCGACCGCACACTGACGTCATGGTTGCAGAAAGAAGAAAACGGTACTGGTTGTGTTCAGGAGCAATTATTTTAAGAACCTGAATTGGCGATTGTTTTCTCAAGTATAGGCAACCATAGTTTCTTCTTTATATTTGTTTGGTATATGCATATATAGACATCTTTGGTATAGATATAGGGGTACCTACTTCTTCCTTCTTCACAATATAGTACTCTTGACGGAGACTGTATGTTGCATTAGATTTCATTTTCAAATTTTGGAGAAAGAGCCCGACACCGAAGGTGGAGGGCTCTTTTTCCAAAAGCCTAGCCTATAGAGTTTGATAAATAAAGGTTGTATTGTGTTTGACAGTTTGACACTAGCCTAAAAAACTAAGCTGCTGCAAATGTTATTAAAATAGATTAAAATTAGTTTTTGTACGAAATTAATCAAGACCAATGCAACAAGGGCTGAGTAGCTTTGCAATGGTAAGCCATGCCATCGCTGAACACAAAAAAAAAACTAAACACCGTTTTGCAAGATCAAATGAGTAAACTACTGCTTATTTGAAGTACTTTCAAACAGGCCCATATTAGTTACTTTACTTCAGCCTCAAATACGGCATGCGTAGCCGTTGCATATACTCTGCATCTGCTCAGGTAATGGAGATAGGTTTCCCGAACCCCGAATGGTATCGTTCTTCATAAAGCCCATCAGGCTCATATATCTTTTTGGATGGCAGTGCTCTATATTGATTGATATTAAATGCTTATCACTAATCAGAGCGCCAGTCTATCCTGGTTTTATCACGACCAGCAGTAAAATTCTTGACCTCTCTGCTTTCCTGTAAGTTTCGCCACAATCTTGCGAAGGCCCGATTAGTTCGCATGAAAAAAGGTTGCTAGCCTATGCAAGAGGTTCTGGAGCTAAGCCTGACTAGTTTATCTGCCACCTTGTTCACCGCCATCCTGCTGTGTTCCGGCACCCATATCAGCTTCATTCTCTTGCTTTGTGCTAGCGGCTTCAAGGCATCTCCGCACTCCTGAACCCTGCGGTTTGAATATCAGAGCACATTACTATTTCTTTTTTTTTTCTTTGTCCAACCTCGTCCATTGTTACGTACACCTTTCCGGGTGCCGCTGGTCTCCAAGAAGACTCCCTCTCCGGGAGTCGTGAGCCACCAGTGTTACGTGTATAACAAGTCTATCGCCCCATCTGCTTTTAGGGGAATTTTTCCCTAGCCAATCTGTGTCACATCTTTCTCTTCAGATACCATTGCGCCATAGTCGCAAAACTGCAGATATGGCCTCCTGCGTCATTCAGGCATCGAATGATACGAGTCCTAGCATTTAATGCTGTTATTGGCATTGTTCTGAATTTTTGTTAGTTCAGACAGGGGGTCTTGTGCTCCACCATGGACCACCACGCCCCCGAGCCGTTTACCATCCTCAGCCAGATGATCGTGCTGTACAGCCAGTGCTTGATCCTTGGGCTGAAAACCCAGGTTGCGGCTATCGCTCTTCTTAGTTGCCAGAACATTGCCACTGACTCTTAATTGTCTTTTCGACCTGAGCTGTCCCAGAGAGCTTGGAGAACTCCTAGATACTTCACCCTACTCACCATACATTCTTGAACTTTGGAACCCGCCAAGGTTCCTTTGTGTTTTAAAATGAATTGTCTTCGTTTTTATCGGATTTACCGACAGACCGGTTTCCTTACACCGCCTTTCTTAAGTCAAGGTGGCTGACTGAAGTTTTATTTCTTGAAACACTGGAGCATCTTGCAAATTACATAATGAACATAAAAAAAATTTGCCCCTTATAGATAATCAGTCGCATATAATCTTGGCAGCTATACACTCAGCAAGAATGCTCTTGACGTTGAAGTTTCAACTAGTTGGTGTGCCACACAGATAAACCTATATAATGAGCAGGATCATGCGATTCCCTAAGTGAGCTGCTTTTTACGCACAATCATCCTTCGTAGCTTAGCAGAGAACCAAGAAGAAAAGTTACTACTTTGGAGTAGCAACCAACATATTGCATGCGCTCAAATCATACAAATATTCACAGGTAATGTTTGACTCACCACTGGCAAGAACAGTACCCGAATCCAAAGATGCCAAATAATCATTCACGCCAACCAGATTATCACTTTAAAAATCAGGTTACAACCAAGAGCAAGAATATTATAAAATGGTAGGGGAGAGTTTCCTTGAAGCGGACATTTTTTTTACTGTAAAATAGTGTTCAGAAGATAAGGGTAAATTGTCCATTCCATAGGAGGTTGCCCTTGTTATGGACAAGTATGTCCATGAAATGGACAGTGGTACAAAAATCGTGAAAACAGGTAAAATAAAAATGAATAAAAAATCAAAAATTATTCCAGCAGAAAAAAATCTAAATCTTCAACTATACCGTAAACTGGATTGACTTTGTCAACTTTTGGGGATTTTTCATTGATAACATAAAATACTTTACCTGTAGTGCCTGATGTATAACATATGTCAAATTTAGGCATGTTTTCTATAATCAGTTAATTTTTCAATGCCCTATCCTATAATAATGGATTATATTTATTTTTTTTTGGCCTAAAAGTTGGCAAAGTTACCCCAGGATTGGGGTAACATTGCCATGCATATAACTGGCTTAAGAAGGCAGAGTTAGACCAGTTTTGGTAAAATTTTACTCTAGCGTGAAATTGCCAACATTTTCGTAAAAAAATCACAAAAATATCTAAAAATTCTGCAAAATAAACATAAAACATAACTCTAACTGAAACAATTTTTTTTTTGGTTAAAACTTAGGCAACCTATCTAATTTTAATTTAAAATTTATCAAATCATCTTCGAAATAGAATAAATCTCTCGAGGAAGAAGGAAACCTCGGTTGCTGCAAAACTTTGATGATTTCACTTTTGCGAACGTGAGATATATCCTCTTCGTCAGGAAATCTGAATGCTGGTTTTCTCTTTCGTAAGAATTTTACCTCAAAATAATCGTCTTCATCTTTTCTAAGAATTTTCCCAATAAAATGGACAGTACTTTTTTGAGTTTTAAAAGCAACAATCACGAAATCTCCTTCATTGATGGGTTCTTCATTGTCGATGGTTTGGGTGCTATTACTATATCCAATATTCTCTTGGTTTTCAAAATTCATAAGCTGCGGCAAGTCAAACTCATCGAAAGTTTTATCATTCTCCTGAGTACTTGATGCGTCATCATCTTGATAATCTTCGATGACATCCTCCACACTTCCCCGTATTTCGATATTATTAGCAATATTTGCCAGATCTTGAAAACATACTGATTTTCCTGATTCAACATGAACTATTTTCTTCCTTTTAATTTTCTTGGGTGCTGCCGGAGTTCTCATTTCTTTAAGGTAATTGACAACTATGTCTCCTATCTGTAGAGTAGTGCCATCAATTTTTTTGCTGGCAGTGATTTAAGAACAGAATTTTTATCAAGGGGAAAAATTCCACTTTTTTAAAACCGTTCTTTATAATGAGCTCCTGGTTAATTTGAATTTTGTTCATTAGAGTTCTTAGTAAAGTGGGAAAACTGGTTTTATTCAGCGTAGAATCTCTGGGATTCTTTAGTTTGTAGTCGGTTAATATAGACATCCAGGCTATTTTTAGAGGTCTGAAAAACCTGAAGTCTAAGCCCCGTTTCACACGAGTCCGACATCGGATATCCAGTTTATTCAGCACGTTTCCTCCGTCCGACTGTCCGACAAACGTGTGAAAGCTTTCATTTAATGTTACGTACCTCGCGATCGGATATCCGTAAACGGGATGATCTTAGCCGGCATGTGTGAAAAGGCACTAAGGGCTGTGTGAGGTGCGTCGAGTTTGACGGAAGAAACACGAATCTTATATTAGCCCTTTGGCATTCTTCTAAAACTTCAATGTTGATATGATACGATCAATTGTCACCAATCAGGACTTTGGGATCTTCAAAGCTTTTGCCCAGGGAAGCACCATTTTATTAAACCAATCCTGAAAACTAGCACTGCCAAACCGCCCGGATTTTGTCCGATTATATCTTGCGGCGGGGGGCCATCCGACGCAACATTGATCATAAATTCGTTCGGCTTTGTAGACCGTGTAGGGAGGGAAAAGTTCTCCAGATGCTGTCACTGCAAACATTATTGATATCGCTGTTTTGGGGGAGTTGATTACTTTCTACGGATACTTCGTCCCTCTTCGAAAGATGCATTTTTTGGAAGCAGGGTTATCTGTGAGGTTAGTCTCATCATAGTTTAAAATACGACAAGGAGCAACATCTTGCAGGCTTCTCTCTAAATTATTAAAAAGGTTGATAAATGCTTCTTCAGTCTTTTCGTCTCTCACTCTTTTAATATTTTGACACTGCCTTTGAGTAAGTCGATGTTTATGCCGTTTCAAAAAACTGTAACCCCATTCCACTCCAGGCAAATTATTTTTGAAATTCCTTATTCTTGTTCCTTCCTTATCCAAATGACTTTTAACAATAAATCTTAGATCCAGCATAGTTAAGGGACTTCCAAATTCTGCACATGCCACAATTACATCGACAAGGCTTCTTTCAAAAGCCTCAGAAAGTATTGTAGGTGCTCCCACATTTTGTTGATGCTTATTTTTAATTTTATTTAGTAAAGTTCTTCGAGGAATATTGTAATTATTTGAAGCTTCTGATATTTTCAGCCTCTCCTAACTTGGTGAATGGCTTCTTCAAGTGCTTCGTCCGTATAATCCCTGTAGCGCCGTGAACCAATGGGTCGTTTGTAGCTTCTTGGCATTTTCTTTTGACCCTACAAAAAATCTATCAATATTTGGATAAGCCAATGTAAAAACATGCCATTATATTAAAATTGGTGCTCAAATGTTTTTGATAACTTTGGCAAACATCGTTTTATAATGGTTATAACCTCAAAAGCTACACAAGAAACGTATTCAAGTTTCAAGTTTCTATTCTATGTATTATTGGTGGTACATACCTTAGTATAGCAGAGCTTCTAAAAGTTGACTATTTTGGCAAAATAAATAATATGTTATAGAATTTTAACTGGGTTTGTTTGACACTCACAAAAGCGCGGGACTCATGCACCTTCCTCTAACGGATAACTGAACGTGTTTACTAAGCTTGCAATGTTGCCAGTTTTAAGTAAAAACATTTATTTTATATAGATGCATTGCTTGGCAAAGTTACCCCTTTAGGCAAAGTAACCCCACTCTACGGTACCACAAGATTCGTGGGCCTATTTCTTCACACGGCACTGAATACATTCTTCTTTACTCAATCGCTATTCACCACCACAAGTTACGCACGTAGAATTAATTACCTTCCTAAGAATCTTTCTTCTCTTCTGCATTTAAGATTTTTGTTCTACCTGACCCAAATAGTCTTTATGGAGTTTCTTCATCGAGAGAGATGTGAACGTCTGTGCTGAGTCATAAAACCAACGTTTTTTCAGCTACCGCAACTTTTTTAGCCTTTGCACCATTCTTCTTAATTTTTTTTCTTCTTCCGCTTTCATTAGCTCATCTTTCTCAAGTGTGTCTGTAATAATAGAACATTTTCCTTTTTTTGGCCATCAGTTCTACTTTTTTCTTAAAGGCGCTGTAGGATATGCTCTTAACATTTCCGTAGATACTATCCCTAACTCTCCTCGCCCTTTCTTCTTAATATTTATCTTCATAATACCGCTTGTAGAAGGACTGTATCAGCAGAAATAAAGGGGTGATTTAAAATATTATCGTTTTGTGGTAGCGTGCCTTTCAATTGCGAAACGGTTAGTGTACTATCCTGGCTTTTTATAGATGTGGGATTAGGTGTGTAAGTTATTCTTGAAGGAAGAAAATCGGCGTCGATGGAGATGTTGGAATTAGATGGATATTCCCGATTTTTTCAAAATTCTTACAGATATTGCTGATGGAAATGACTCACTAAAAGCCGGATTCTATAAACGGTCACATTAAGAGGTTGCATTCGGTGACTGAAATGCGGATGCAAAGTTAAAATTATTATGTTGCATTTTCTTGCGAAATCAACAACTTGCAGATTCACATCAGTTGCATGTTCGTGCATGATAATTAATGCTTTATTATCAGCGGTTGGCTGGACAGAAATGTTTCAGGGATTCAACAAATCTCCCTTCGGTCATCCTATCAGATAGATTTGCCATACCTTTGGTGCCAACAGGAGCTCTCTTGAGCATATTATCTTTGAAATAAACTCGTGAGAATATGAATACAAGCGGAATTGTCCCCCCTAATGAAAAATGTCAGATTTCCTCTTTCTGCCGAAGTAATTTACCCTACTTGTTTTGTTCCACGTATAGCTATTACCTTTGGTGACTTCGTGATTGTCATGCACCTTGTTTCGTCGCGATTCCATATCATGTTTGTTGCAAATTTGTGTTGCTGATACAATTTTTGTACACTTAAAAAGATAGTTGTGGTATTTGTTTAATTGATATTGTATAAGTTCTGATCAATGATGTGGTTTCGGGTTGACTTAGTGACAGTTCTTTGTGGCGACTTATGAATTCATAAAGCCAGTGAATGCCTGCTTTATTATTTTTGTTTCATTCTGCTGGTGTGTCAACTTTATTGGCAACAGCAATTTGGTAAGTCAAATTTCTGGTCTACGTTGTTCCAGCCGAACCATCACACATCTTAGAGGTTGTTCAAAGGTAATAATAATAATCCGGTTTTATAGCGTTCTTCGCTTTCCGGTTCCCAGTTTCCACTACCTTCTGTCCATCCAGTCCCCAGGACGTAAATGCCGCTCTGACATGGCTTTCTGGATTCCATGCGTTCATGTCACCTTTGGCCTGCCTCTTTTTCTTCTCTCCGTAGGTACCCAGTTTAATATAGCTTTTGACATTCTCTCTTCTGGCATCCTCTGTACGTGTCCATACCAGCACAGTTGTATTCTTTGTATTTCATCAATAATAGTAGTACTTGAACCCATTATCTCTCTAATTCTTTCATTTCTTATTCTGTCAGTTCTTTTTATTCCCACCGACCTTCTCCAGAAATCCATCTCTAGAGCGAGCAGCCTACTTTCAAGCCTTTTGGTGAGTTGCCATGTCTCACATCTGTACCGAACAGCACTCTTAAAGGTGACATTATAAATGTCTCTTTTTGTTTGTTTAGAAATATCTTTTGACCATAGAATTGAGTTAAGTGTTTCGATGACTTGTTTCCCCTTAATAATTCTTCCTTCAACTTCTTTCTCTGTTCTTCCGCTGATATGTAATTGTGTGCCCAGATTGAGATATTCTTCGCAGCATCTGATATTTTGGCCGTTTTCCACTATAAGATCTGAATTTTCTGCCCCCATACACATATATTTAGTTTTAGACATATTTACGGGCATTCCCCATTTCTCATATTCGTTAATAAGCCGACTGGTCATAAGCTCGAGATCTTTTTTATCTTGGGCAAATATTACCTGGTCATCTGCAAAATGAAGAGTATAGAGTGTTTGATTATCGCTGATTGGAACGCCCATTCCTTCGCAACCTCTTCGCCAATTTTTTTTATGCTTCATCCAGGTAAATTTTAAATAGTGATGGTGATATGCTGCAACCCTGTCGTAAGCCCTTAGTCACCAAAGAACGTTAAGATAGCTTGCCTCCCTGGAAACAGACAGCTGATAAAATTGTTGAATAGCTTAAACTAACGTGGAATTTACTGTTGTTCTGTCCAATATTTCCCATAGTGTTTTATCGGTACATTATCGTATGCTTTAGTTAAGTCAACAAACAGGGTATGCACTGCTCGTCCTATCTTTTTTTTTATTTAGCTGGTTAATGGTAAATATATGGTTCATGCAGGAACGCCCCGCTCTAAACCCTGCTTGTGGTTCTACTTCATGAGGAGTATATTATTTTTCTATAACTTTTTCATTAATTTTCCATAAATACGACTCAAGGGTAAGAAACTAATAATTTCTCCTGGTCTTCCGTGAACGTTTTCCTATTTCCAATATTTCTTACATATATTGCCTATATTTCTTTGATAAATCGGTCAAAAAAGACTTCCATATACCTGTGCTCTTGGCAACACATCTTATCGACAGATTTTGATTTGTTACAGCCTCCACTGCATCTTGAATTTCTTCATCAGACTTTCTAACTCTCTTGGCCATCATAGACAAGTTACAAAAAAAATATGAGCTTCTATAAAAATGACATAAAAAGAGACCAGTAGATAGATATGTTCATTTTCTATTTAAAAATTAAACTTTACGTAAAAACAGAATCATAACATTTGAGGAAAAGAGATAAAACCAATTCGGAGTACCGAAATAAAGAAAACATACTTACAGTATTTCCATGGTAAATATTGAATAATATTCAGTAATTTTACATTTCCCTTGAATCGGACACATTGAAGCCCATGAATTAGACGTTTATTTTTTGGGCGCCAAGGTCCGTTTCATGGGATATGTGGGTTTTCAACATAACGTCAAAATAAAATTTCTGCATATCGTTATATCAATGATTTGACCCACCTGGTTGGTGAGGGATAATCGCCTAATATTTTTATTAAAAAAACGCCAAACAATTGTCACTAGAAATGTAGTTATTCACTTCGTAAATTCACATAAATATTTACTTTACCGGCATCGTATTTTTCAATGAATACCTCGTCAACATGAAGAGGGCCACAGATTCAACCATTATCCACGAGATGTCGCTTAATATTCCAGACAAACAGACACGTATTTAGGAAGCCTTCGCGTTACAGAACCCGAGCTAAATAATGCCGCCTGATTTGGCTAACTCTAACCCCGCCTGTCAACGTTATTTACGTGTGTTCACTTCACGCACTTGTATGAGACTTTTCGAGAGAAGCTGGAATGTGAACACCTGGCTTAGATTGTAAGACCCGCTTATTTAGAACGCAAAGTAATGGGTTCGACGCCCGGCCCTTGCAAAACTTTTTGGATTTTTTTTGGATTAGATAGTTTCTTGAAATGCTTTGGGTTCAATCAGATATTATATCCTTTCTAACAACGATTCATTTTCTATCGACGATTCACGATTCACAGGTAGTATTTGTACTTAAATCCCATGGGGAAGCAACAGTAAGCTATTCAATTGAATTGGCTACTTTTTTAAACCGCCACTTGAGTCGTTGTAATCGCTCGGATGCATATGGACAATTTATGTAAGCTGCTAAGACGCAAATCTAAATTACTGTCAGATGTAGTAGAAAACTGAAACGTCCGCTTCATGGGCTGTCCAATTCAAAGGACCTCTCCTCTATATCAATATTATACATTTCAATCCAAAAGCTTAGAAAAATGACCCAAAAATACACCAATAATATTTGCAGTATAGTTATCTTCGCATAAATCAAATAATGATAAATTCTCACTTACAACAAGCAGAGGAAGAAGCCTGGCTGTTAATCAGTGATACAGAATTAATGTGATCAAACGGAATCTGGTAGATTATAATCACCAGCTATAATAAACTTATAACCTGGTATAGTCGAAGTGGTAGAGACCGAAAACTATAAGAAAACGGCATTTTAGGTTAACAGCAAGCCGCTTTACACAGGTTATCTAGAGACCTTAAAGATTGATTTTATCCGAGGAAACCAGAGTTTGGTCCCTTAGGACCCAAGCTGGCGGCCAATTTCCAAAATGGCCGCACAATTGTAGTTTCGTGTTTTTCGTCCGATTTGATTGAACGAAGAGTTGTTTTCGGTTATATTTTGTGCGTCTAATCTTAATTTAAGGTTAAAAATGTAAAGCTGTTCCAAATTTTAGGCAAAAAATGTTTTTTTGTTAAGATATTCAAAGAAATTTTAATACTTAAACTATTATACATCTTCAAGTAATTACGCAAAGAGTTTTATGTTAGCATAAAGTATTGAGTGAATAGTTACAAAAGAAGTAACTGTGCCGAGGCGATAAAACGTTTTTATTTAAAAATTCCTTTGCATTTGAGTCACGGGGGCGAATCCTGCAATCGCCGCATACCCCCGCAACGAATCACTGCAGTTCTTCTGTGTGCGCAGTCATTATTATCGACTTCTGGACGAGTATTGTGAGATGGAGTTAAAGCCATATATCCTAAATAATGCATCCGTTTTCAAAGTACAGAAAGTGGATCTCGTGTGGGATCAATATTCTAGTTACGGCGTAAAGGATGCAACACGTCAAAAACGTGGAGAAGGTATCCGCAGGCAAGTTACACCATCCAGCAATCTACCCGGGAAATGGATGCCCTTTCTTAAGATCCCAAGAAATAAGGAAGACCGTTTTCTTTTTTTCTTGGCTACGCCAGCTGTAAAGGGAATCGCTTCCCTTCAAGTGGTATTAAACATTGGCGATACCATTTTCGTTTCCCAAGGTGTCCGTACATCTCTTCCTGACTCCATTTACCGTACCATGGAAGAAGCGGACGAAAGAATCATCCATCATCTCCAAGACATGGTGGCAAACGGCGCTCGGTCAGTCATTGTCCGAACAGTTGGATACTGATGTGATGATTCTCGCTATTTCATATTATCACCAGCTACATGCTCTTGGTCTTCCACCACTGTGGTTATTGTACGGTACTGGGGCTAAGCGTCGGTTTGTAGTAGATCATCTGATCACAAGTAATAAAGTATTATAATTACAAAAAAACAAACTCAGCAAAACACTGTAAACTTTTTGACAGGCACGCTAGGAAACAAAATCCGCGGCACTTCGGGGAGTATACATACATGCACCGAGGTGCGATAGCGTTTCGTTTGTCGCAGGTAAAAGCAAAATGAGTGCATGGAAAACTCGGAGAGCAATGGAGGGGACAACACCGGCTTTTCTAGCAATCGCCAATCCCTTGCGAGCTGTTGAACCAGAGAGGGTTGAGTTGCTTCAGGAAGTCACGGTCAGGCTCTATGATCAATCCTGCTCTGAGACGACAGTGAACGAAGCTAGGAAAGACTATTGCACAAAGAATAAGTCACTTCATTCTATTCCCCTGACGTATGCTGCTCTCTACCAACACATCCTAAGGGCAGCGTATCAGGCGGGACAAATCTGGGGCCGCCGGCCGTTCACAACTGCCTGATGACAATTTTCCGACTCCATCTAATTGGGTTGGAAGGAAAGTTGTGGAAATTAAGTTCCCGTTTGGTCCGACTTTCCAGATGTGTGGGAGGCCTGTCGCGAGCTGAAGAAGTGTGGCTGCCTTTCGGGGGTGGAACAAACCGCTGCCAATGTCGAGAAAGTACTTTGCCATGCACAATACAGTGTAATTGTTTAGGAAACTGCAATAATACCAGGTAATTCATTATTTCTTTAACTACATCTGAATCCGGGAGAAGAAAGTGATGACGATGCCGACACCTTGTGAGGTCATTCTGTGATCCGCTGATTTTCATTTGGCACTTATTGAAGTAACATAAGCAATAAAACCAGCTTTTACAACCTTGATTGTGCCTTAATTCTGAGTACCTGTGTTGTATGTTTTCCAAAAAAATGTTAACTTGTAAAAAATTATTATTTTTTTCAACTCAAATTGAAATGCTCTTTTCTCATTCAAATTTGCGATGTGCAGACAAAACATACCCGAAAACCACCCACCATTACTTCAATAGAATGGTGCAAGAAACAGCAAATATACATTTTAGCGGCCATCTTGGATCCTAAGGGATCAAGTTTTGGTTTCGTCGGATAAAATAATTTTTTTAGGTCTCTAGATAACTTGTGCAAAGCGGCTTGCTTTTAAGCTAAAATTCCGTTTTCTTTGCTATACCGCTTGGACTACTGGATACTGATTAACCAAACACTCCATGCAGTACCCTGCAGTAAGACTCGTGAAATATAATATCAGATTTTGGTTGGAGGGAGTTATACTACATTTAAACTGTAATCAACTTTACCACATGAAAACGATACTTGAAGAATTCAATAAATGCATTCGTAGAATGAAAAATTTAAAGTGTATATTTGCCTCTTATGATAATTTGGTAAAATATATTTATTGTATGTTGCATTGTATGTTTTAATCATAAAATCTCGGAACATTTTCTCATATTTTGAAAAGTGGAATAAAACATATTTGTGAATAAAATGATATTTAAATTCAATACAACAAGTGCCTTTCATAAAAATAATAATTATTTTCAACATTTATTACATTTCATATATTCAGGTAATAAATCAAATTATAATAATTTATATTCTATTACAAATTACCCTAATTTGTGGTTCTATCTAAATAAGTCCTCGTTAGCCCATGCGTACTAGCCTCTAAGACTATGCATGATGTGTATCCTGTTCTCTAGTTTTACCATCGGCTATGTTTTACTTGAAACATTTTATAAGGTCCTTTAATAATGGTCATATGGTACATTTTCATGCTAATGTGACACCCTAGGTGCAATATGGGCCCAACGAGAATATCACAAATATTTAATTACGCATTAAAAAAATTCACACGGTGAATCTAATATCACTCAGGTCAAAAACGAAGGAAATAGAAGTCAAACAGTATTCAATGTAAATATTTTTACTCCTAATATTAAAAATAATGTCATTTGAATCTGGATCCAGAAAAATCGTTAATATGTAAAAAGTAACACAGTCGTTTTATGGAACTTGATGTGGCCGGTTACAATATATTTTGACCTGAGCGTACAATAGTTCTTAAAGCTAATTTAGTTACTACATGACTGAGTGGATCTTAAACTATCCGATTTTAAGTATTCTTCTCTGAAGAGTTTGTTCATGTATGCTCCAATATACATTCTAATCCATTCTGGTGGCAGAGTTGTGAAGAATGTCTGAAAAAAGGAAGAAATTCATTGAAAACAAGTTAATATATTATTCAGAATGCAGTGAATTTGGCTGTGTTTCACTGCGATAATATTCCTGATGTTTCTTTTTATTTAAGTTAATAAAACTGCGCCATATATTTTATGTTTAGGTAAAGCCAAAGGGAACCATCTAAGGCTTCGTAAGACTAAAGTCTACTCCTAATCTAGGATCCTTTTTTCGCAAGACCCAGACCGAAACTAAGGAACGAAACTGTCTTGTCTGTACCTTGAATTTTTGTTTCATTCAAATTTATGATGAGCTTCATATGTATACGTACAATAGAAATAAAGAAATTTAGGTGAATATGCACTGCTCTTCTCAGACTGTTTGTTGTCTTTTATCAATAAGTTGTTCTGCGTTTTAACGGTATATACTTAAATTGTAGGGCTTTTTATAGTGAAATAATATAAATATTACTAAGTGTTGTCAGTGGCTTCCTTGAACTTATAGCATGCTATATTGCACATTATTGTATGAGATTTATTAGTCTCGGCTCGATCTGTACCAAATTGCGACTGTTCTGAAAATTGTCTCGATCTCGATAGCCTTGTTCAAAATATAGATCGACTTCGTAAGTTAGGATCAGTGATGAGACACTTTTAAGGAGTTAAAACGTAAGACGAAATCTTACAACTTTTACTCGCTAAAGGCTAATTATTATAGAGTTCGTAACTAAATATAACCGAATCACAAGCAGAGTATACCAATATGAAATTTACTATTCTCAATCTACACTCGCATCTTTTTAAAAATAAAATTAAACCTATAACCTACACTAAGCGACTTCCGCATCGTCTTCGGGCGAGTCAGCACGCGTTTTGTAGTGGCTCCTTTGTCGCCATTTTAGGTGAACACGTGGCTATCGTCAGTGACCGTTGTTTTGCCCCGAGGAAGAATCGAGTGACATAGCCAGAAGAAATCCACATTTCTGTCTATGCTTGCAAATATTTAGCTCACAGCTATCACTTTACGTGCTCGGTACCTTGAAGGGTAAAAAATATAGTGCCGCTGAGCCAACATTCCTTTCAGTTTATTATAGGTCTATATACTGCAAGAGGGGGTGAAATCGCATAGTGGACTATGACTGAAGTCAGATACCCTTAGTTGGGCGGTCCGAAGCATCTCAAACCAAGTTTCTGGGTGAATATCGTTCAGCGAACCCCACACGTAAAGCAGCAGCAGCAGCAGCAGCAGCATAACCTACACTTAACTACAGTGTTGAACTCGTTGTCGAATTTCTTTTCCCGCCTCTCTAGGTATTGAGGTAATTAACTAGATACAGAAATAAAAATAATATGTATTTTGCACGACAAAACACACATATTCGGTCGTATTTATAAAACTGAACGAAATCAAGGCATACAAGGCTGAAGTAAAAGGTTTTTGCTTTATCGAGCCGTATTGTTTATATAAAAAAAAGGATATGCACATACAAAATATGAAAGATATCCTTCAGCTTGTATTTATATTTTTAGTGAAACCTTTTATCTGGAGAGCATAAGCAGATCCTTTACTTCATATCGAAGTAAATGAATATGCATAATCTTTATCTTTTACTTGAAGGAAAAAGTATATTCTTCAAAAATACTGAGTTTGGCCAGCAGCAACCTCACCATTGTAGTATACTAATATACATGGTTGGACTAGTGTTCAATACTTGGGATGCTTTGCATTAGCAAATCTTAATTAGCTTAATTGGGCTCTGTCATTCATGACCCCTCTGATTTTAGCAATGCTGAAATTGACGTTTCTTTAAGTTCAATTTTCTTCTTCAGTTTCGATTTCATATTTTTAATTTTTTTGCATCCCAACCCAATGGGTTTATTCATCTGTTTTTTATTTTTGAAATATGTGATTAGTAACTGATTCCGGTTAAATTGTTTCAACAAATTATTTTATAATTATGTATTCTAAATTTATTCAAAAATAACTCCAGTTCGTACTAGTTCGCCAAGAGAGAACATGCAAATAAAATAATAATTTTTAATTAAAAAAAAATAAATTGACATTCAAGACATAATGCCCGAACCGCGTCTAAAGTTAAGTTATTTCGCCTAAGGAAACTTCAGGAAAATGCACAACAATACCACCTATCATATGCTCTACTAAAATTAAATAACTTACTATTGGAATATAATCCAGAAAAATGGCATATTGTTTAGGTTCACCAGAACCGAAATCAGACTCGAAGAGCAGCTGACATTTATTATTTCTTTTTTCGACTGCATTATATCGCGAAATTAGATGAACTAACTACAAGGATTATCATCCAATAGTTGCACGCTTCAAAAACAGGTCGTAAAACACTTTGCTCTAAAAAGAAAACCTTGGTCAGGGAGCGTTTCCATTAAGAATATTCACCTAGGGCTTCAAAGCAGAAACCATATATAACTGAAATAACCAATTTTAATTATCCTGATTTGGAACACGCGGCGGTACTAAAACCGATGTTGGAATTTTATAGCGGATAAAGTTTGTAACGATCGAGTCATTTTAGAAAAATAATAGTTTCCAAGAATTCAAAAAAAGGATGGAGCCATTGGGATCGTAACGAATAGGTACGAAGCAAATTTCGGCAACCCGCTAGATAAAAAAAGGCTTATTGAAAAAATAAGCAACCCTAAATCGAGGCTGATGAAAAATTGACCTTTAAAATCAGGTAACAAAGCGATTAAATCTTTGGACTGGGCAAATAAATTGGTAAAAGCTATGCAAGGTGACTTCAGTCCTAGCATTGGCAAAATAAGAGGGACTATGAATGTTGTAGAAACATAAAACAATTAAGATTTACTAATGCAAAGCACCGTCTATCTCAAGTGTTCCGATTATTCAAACGTATTTGCCACATAGTAAAAAATGGCGACAGGGAAATATGAAACAGATGAAATAGCAATACGGTATTAGTATAGTACAAAAACAGTACATTGAAAAGAAAATGAAAATGATGCTGCTTAAGGAGTCTGACTTTTTATGTTCGGCTCACACACAATACCACTCAACGAGTATTTGTTGTTCAATAATTATTTTTGACACATTTTCCAATTTTACGCGAAAAACGTGCTGTAAGATAGGAGAACGGCGTTTTAGTTGGCCAAAAGATTGTTCCACTATTACTCTCTCCTGTTTCAAAAGCTTGATATATTTCAGCTCAGCATCAAGAGTAGGATTTGCAAACGAAGTCATGAGACATGGTTCGGTTCCATACCCATCATCACCAAGTATCACAATAATTGCTGTGTTTCTTACTAGTTATCTGTGAATTTTTCCAAATTCTGGCATCATTGCACATATCCAGACCAGCTAGCATCAACACTCGTGAATATTTCTCTGATGTGGCTTGTATATTCAAAGTTGGTTTACCTTTTAGGGTAAATATCCGGATACAGAATGATTAGCAAAAATAATATGTATTTTTGCAGGGTAAAACACACAATCATATTAAATCTTCACTTCACGATTACGTGCAAGATTCAGTTCATTAACAATAATAACTAAATTGTCGGAACTGGAATGAGGACATTTCATTTTCGACATGAATGAATATGAAATTTCCTACTTTTAATCTATACTTGTATTTTGTTAAAATAGATTTAAATTTGTTACTCTCACTTAATTACATTGCTGATTTTTCCCCATTTCTTTCTCCTTATTTAGACAAGTAATTAGATACAGAAGTATTAACAATTAATGTGCATTTTTTTCTTTTTACAGAGACAGACATATTACGTCAAAAATTCGGTTCATTAGTAACAATCACTAAATGATCTGAAATCGAATCAAAATTTTCTATTCTTAATTCACACTCGCATTTTCTTAAAAATAAAATTAAAAGCATTGCCCTCACCAAAGAATATTCTATCACCAAAGAATATTCTACTACGATAGAATATTCTTTGCCTTCACTTAACTACAGTGTTGAATATCTTATGTCTCTCTGTATTAAGGCAAGTAACTAGATGCAGAAAGATCAGCAAATTTTGCAGGACAAAACACACATATTATATCTTTACTTCACCATTCCGTCCAGAATTCGGTTCATTACCAACAATAATAAACTTGTCGGAAATCGAATTTGGGTACTTCGTTTTAGATAATATGTCTTGTCGATGATCTTAAGTTATATAGAATGATTTTGAGTGATATGGACTGCCAATTATTGTACAATTTCGCGGTTCTTTTACAAGACTACGCAGTTCGGGTGCAGGATAGATATCCTTGCTGTTAAGCAGATTGGTGGCAGCCATGATGATCTATTAGTGGCTCCTGCTAGGGCCCAGCAGTTTATTTGGTAGCTTGTGTTAATGTTCTTTGATGATAATTTTCCCATTATTTACTCTCGGTTTTGCTATGATTTACTCACGGCTTTCCTCAATTCAGAATTTCAGAATTTCCTGCCCAGTCAGTTATATATATGATTCAACAATCCGTGCCTTGCCGGTGAGACTGGCATTCCGATTCGTCAATGTTCTCAGTTCATTCAGGCGGTGGGCAAATAATACTTGTTAAAATTTCGGTTAATGAATTATGAGCCAAATAATCGTCTTTTTCAGTTTTTTCAAAATATCGAAATAAGTAAATAACCCACAAGCAATCTGAAACCATCTCTTTCAATTCTCTAAAATGTTCTCAAGTTAATCATATTTCTAAATCCTATAAAAGCGAGATATTAATAAAGAGCCTCTAATTTGGAACATACTCTATATGCGTAATAATTATTGTAATATATAGAAACAAAGATATTTTTACGTTTTTGGCACAGTTACCTGTATTCCATGGGTCCAGTATCCGGTAGAATCATCCAGCTTTCCTAATACTGATACAGCATATCTCGCATAACTGTCTGGATCGGGTACGAAAAAACTCTTTTTGTAAATCTTTTCGCTGAAATGGTTCATTTTGGTAGCTACGAACATGGGCGCCAAATGCTGAACGGTAATTTTTTGGGAACCATATTCGTATCGGAGGGCATGAGTGAAGTTCTTTATGTACGTCTGAAATAAAATAATGCTTAAATAACAGGAATGTTAATCTAGATAATGACTTTGTTTAGTAGATAATTTTAGGTATCCTTATTGAACAGTACTAGACAGGGTTGGACGAAATTTTTGAAGTGGCCCTGGAAATTTCAGTCTATAGCGGTTTTGGTAATAGATTTATGGGGGGGGGGGGGGGGTCGACTAGAAACGCAGAAAAAAAATCATATCAAACTATCAAAGTCGGTAGGTTGATATCTCGGCACCGGTTCGGTCCATTGGAAATTTCCTGGTGTCCTGGTAGGTTCATCCATCCCTGTGAACCCAGTCATTACAGTTTTAACTAGAGTGAATCACCATCCCAGACAAATGGTTCTTATCGTGGTGTAAATCCAGTGCAGATTACATGAACATAATTACTAATGCCAAACACTCCACGGATTAGTTTCAACCTCATTGGGCCTCATCAGGTTGACGTGATGATAGGGTGGATATTGAAGAAAGTGTTAAGCTATGCTATTTGTAAAAAATACTTCCCGGCCAAATGGCAATATACTAAATGAAGCAGACTTGAAAGGTAGGCAGTTCTGCATCTAACAAATATATAAACAAAGAGGGAGACACTCAAAAATAATTTTAATAAGGCTCATATTTTCTTCCTCACCATGAGCTAACAAAAACTATTGATATGTATTTACATAAACATTGGTATTAAAAGCCGAAATAAACTACTGTGTTAATTCTAGCTTTTAATGTACGTATCACCTAAGCTTAAAAATGTTTTTAGTGCGGTTTTCAAATCACTAGGGCGCATTTCATTATTCTACCGTATATTTTTAATAAAGCGCATATTTTGTATGTACAGGGTGGCTCGAATTCGAGTCTATGTATGGGGATTTCGAAAACCGTAAGAGATATAGTGCCGGTCAAATTATGATAAAATTGCGTAATTAAGTGCTTAACAATATGCGAAATTTTTTAAAATCGCTTTATTTTTTTCCTGGTGTTATTTAAATATGGAGTTCAAACTGAATTATTGCGTTGCCACTTTTTTCGCTCTATCCAAAGGTGTTATTAAGTTTGAAATCAGACGTTTCGTCTTCAACGGGTCATCATCAACTTTCTTTTCTTAAATACGAACTTTAATTTTTTTTATCGTTTTTCAAGTAGTATTGGCGTCATTGATATAAATATAAATTTTTACTTTTTTAATTCTCATTTTTAATTATTTATTTTCATTTGGCCTAATTTTGATTATTTTAGGTTAATTAATTTTAATTAAAGCTGGCATTTAAAAAACAGTTGATGACCTCTTGAAGACGAAACGCCGGATTGCAAACCCCTCAACACCTTTTTTTTTTAATACGAACTTTAATCAAATTTAATTAAACTATTCAAAATTATGCCACAACAAAATAAATAATTAAAAAAGGGAATAAAAATTTCAAACTGGATACCACCATTGGATAAAGCGGAAAAAGTGACAATGCGAAAGTGTAATTTAATTTGAAATCCGTTTTTAAATAAACCGAGGAAAAAAATAAAATTATTTTTCAAAATTTCGGCATACCCGGAATTTTAAAACTTTCTAAACGGCATATTGTTACGCACCTAATTGCGCAATTTTGCTCTAGTTTGTCCGACACTGTATCTCTTACGGTTTTCGAGAGCCTCATACATAGACTCGAATTCTAGTCACTCTCTACAGGAGAGTAAACAAATACCTACAAATTAAAAAAATATATATTTTTATTTCGTTTTTATTTTTTATATTTAAAAGATTCTTAATAAAATGTAGAAAAATTCGGGGATTTTTGATACAATTTTGGGCGAAATATGTTTTTTTCAAGGTAAAAGGTGACTTTTTTATTCATTAGGCTGGAACTCATAAGTAAGCATTACCTAAGTGAATAAAGATTCACTAATATCTTCTTCGCAGACATAACTCTACACATTTAAGTAAAACTTCAAATCCACAACATACAGGGTACTTAAAAAATTACTAACCACCCTGGATGTTGTGCATTTAAATTTTCACTTAAAAATATAGAGTTATATCTGTGAAGGGGATATTAGTAATTTTTTTTAGTAACGCTTACTTAAGAGTTTCAGTCTAAAGGAAAAAAGTTGCCTTTTATTTTGAAAAGATAATATTTCGGAAGAAAACTGAAAGTATCAAAAATCTCAAATACATTTTTTACATTTTGCTTAAGAATTATTTAAATGTAATAAATAAGAAGAAAAAACAAATGCTTATACATTTTCGGGAAAAATTTAATTGTATACAAATATTTAGTTATTTGTTATATGTAATAATAGAAATCCCCGGCAACCTAGTCGATAGGCCATAAAATGTCCTGATATTTAGAAGCACGAGTTAAAAATAATTTTTAGTTTTAGAGATAATTACCTGATGATCCAAACAACTCTTTAAATGGAAATATCCCAATTAAATATTTTTGAAATTAGAAAAAATATTTCAAACAAAAGATATTTAAATGCATCTGCTTTTACACGTGCTTACGAATGGGTATATATAGGGTGTCTCAAAAATGCAAGATACATGCCAACTTTGTTTTTGTAAATATGTAAATATTTTTAATGATACTGAATTTTCTATTAAGTTTTAAATACTTTTTTGTATAATATATCACGTATCAAAACTTAACGATTTTCGAAGTATTGACTGTTTATGAATTACGGAATACTATAATTTTTTCGTTATAATTGCTTATCTATAAAAACCGTATTTTATGCATTTTGAATATATATGCATTTTTGTATATTTTTGTGTTTTTGGAGAAATGCATATTTTAAGAACTATTGCATATCCAAGCATGTTTTGGGATTTTTGTGTTGGTTTCTTACGTTTTATGACCTCTCCCCCATCGCCGCTGAACGGTGCGGCACCTGATCACCTGAACTCAATTTAAACTGGGATATCCTTAAGAGGGCAATAAGTAGCCTAAAAAGGTAATAAAGTGCATGAAGGAATAAACTATTTTTCTATTGAGAAATTGCATTAGACTGTGCGTTTTTTAGCCAAATGTTTTAACTAGAATTTCTTTACCTAAGCCTTCTATAAATTATTTATTTGTTCACATTTGTTACAGTTTACCAGTATTATTGAGGTTGTCGTTGGTCCTAGACGCAATTAGTATTGTACGCTCAAACAAAGTGAAGGTGAAAACGAGAGTGGTGTTTATGTCGAAAATACGATGTGCTTCATGGATTAAGTCTTATCCACAATTTGATTTGGAAGGCGATCATGTTTTGCAAGCCTTGTTCAAATGATGATTCCTGCTCGAAGAAACTCCAAATAGACCAACACGATAAGACGTCGCACAATCTCACATTGCTAAGGTTAACAAGATGAAGTCCAATCCCATTCAGTCAACGATGAAGAGGTCTTTTGATACTTTTAAAAACGAAAACCATGCATGGCCAGTCAGAATTGAACGAAGATCTGTGTAAAATTATTTGGGCTACTAATATCCCTTTAACAATATTCAAAATTTAATGCTCCAGATGAATCAACATTCAGAAGAAACGTCGTTGGAAAGGTGTTTGATACCGTGCTAGATGAAATAAAAAACAAAATTGGAAGTAACTTTTTGCATATGGGCGTCGATGAAGTAGCTGATTGTGTGGTCGTTACATAGTTAATTTAATGATCGGAAAACTCACAGAACACGAACCTGGAAAAGCTTACCTCATAGATGCAAAAGAATTGCAAAACACAGTTATTCACAGTTTTATTCAAGAAGCATTAACACATATCTTTTTGCCTGATTCAGTTCCTATCCATAAAACTCTTGTCCTGTGGTAAGATGCTGCGCTGCATATGCTAAAGGCAGAACAGAATTTAAAAATAAAATAAAATTTAATTCATGTAACTTGCCTAGCTCACGGATTTAATATGGTTGCGGAAATTATTCTAGCTTCCCTGCCGTTGGTCAATGACCTAACTACAAATGTGAAAAAATATTCATAAAGGCCCCATTAAGAGTGCAGTTTTATAAGGCGAATTTGTCCAGAGTACCATTACCAGCTGAGCCTGTCGTTACCAGATCGGGTACCTGGATTCGTAAGGAAGTATTTTTTGGAGAAAATTTCCAAAAATTTAATGACTTAATGTCACAAATGTTCTTTAGTTTAATAGAAAAAAAACACAAGCTTTAAGGTTTTAAAGCAGGTCGTAAACATAATGTCAGGGAAAGCTGTTAATAGTTTGGCTATTGAATCTGCCTTAGTTCCAGCATTTTGCCCTCTATCGTCAGTAGATGTGCAGAGATCGTTTTCTTTGTAGAAACATGTCCTTGGTTATAGATGCCACAATTTTTGGAAACACACGTAATAACTAGTGCGTTTTATAATTTTTCGAGTTAATATTAATATTAGTTTGATATCAATTGATATAATAAAATTCTAATTGTGATTTAATAAAGTATATACAACTTTATTTTTATTCAATAGTTAATCCACTAATTTAGTGAAAATTTAATTTAGAAAACAAAAACTTAGTTGTTTTATTATCGCATATTTATGTATTTTTTTCATATATCCTGCATAAATTATTTTTTTTTGCATATACAGGGTGTCCGGATATTCTACCGACAACGCTTGACAGATGATAGTTCTTGTAAATTGATGAAAAATTATATAGGAACATATACCCCTTAGGTGCCTAATTTTGGAGATACAGGGTGTTAAAGTCCAAAAATAAATACGATTTTTTTGCAATAATTCGCAAACTGAAAAAATTATTTGTTTCAAAAATTGGTACTATCTCCTCTTTAAAGGTCTCAAATTTTGATCACTAACACGCTTTTAACTCTTTATCCAGTGGCGTGCTACGGGGGGAGGCGTTATTTTAACTCCCTGAAATTGTTACGCCACTGGGTTAATGACGATTCTTTGCTATGTTTTTAATCCCTTGTTTATTGTTCTTCAAAAAAGACATAAGGTTTAACTATGCTAAAAGCAACAGTTTTCGAGTTATTTGTCCTCCAGTAAAAGCTTGTCTCGGCTTTTATTAATTATTACCTACCATGTATATTTTCTAACAAGCGTATTTATGGCGTATTTGCTGTTAAGTTGACACTGACAATAGTTGTGTATGTAACATTACCTGTCATAAGTGAAATTTTTAGTTAAACCTCTAACAAGATTTTACATTAATTTTTCCGTCATTAAATAATGAATTATTTTTTCGACGAATTGACTGACATGCTAAGCATACGGAGAAGCTGGGAAAAATGGTAGAATGGTAGTACGTTTGTAAGAACAAAAGTTTCCGAATCGGAGAATACCCCATCATTCAACGTTTAGGAGTGTGGAAAGGAGGCTTCGTGAAACGGGTAACTTACTCATTAAAAGGAATAATGCCGGGAGGCCAAGAACAATCAGAACTGTTCGACTGGTGCTGGAAAATCTATATGACAAAAAAAAACAAACATATTATCTGCGGCGATATAAATATTAATATTTTGGAAAATAGTAGACGAAAACATACTTTGTTGAATTTATTTCTAGAATATGAATATGATATCAATCCCACAATATTTGATCCTACAAGGATTGCAAATAACTCTGAAACTTGCATTGACAATATTTTTACTGATTTTACTGATCTAAAAACCGAAGTCATTGATACACATCTTTCAGACTACACTTTTCAATTACTATACTTTAACATAAGCAAATGTGTAAATACATCTGTTGACCGTTTTTGTAGAAATTTTCGATCCTCCAAAATCGAAGAATTCAAAAATGCCGTGTCACTTGTCGACTATACGAGGGAGTGGAAAGCGACGATGTCGACTTGTGTTTCGACATTTTCTATACGGAAATGCAATTTATATTTAATACAATTTTTCCTTTAAATAAAACTAGAAAAAATCACAGGGCAGCAAGTGATAAAAATTGGTTTACGCCGGAACTAAGGGCGTTATCTCATATGTTACAAGAAATGCACCAAATAAATAAAAGAATAAAAAATCCTTTTTATGATAGTAGGTACAAAGAATTAAAACCTTTTTATAATACACAATTAAAAGCTTCAAAGAAAACACATAACAATAATAGAATAAAAAACGCGAAAAATATTAGTAGGGAAAGCTGGAAAATTGTCAGAGAGAACAATACGAATAAGTCTTGCTATTCCACAATAAAGAAAATAACACTCAACAATAAGGTTGTATCAAACGCAACAGAAATTTCTGAAGTTCTTAATTCCTCCTTCGCAAACTTCGCAAATGGATGCGATACTCCGCAAGACACTACTCCAGTTACTCCTATTCTTCCAAACACTTTCTTTCTAAGCCCATCAACACCTCAGGAAATTGAAAGCATAATTAGTAAGGTATGTCAGAAAAAATCTGCCGGTGCAGATGAAATGCCCGGACCTGTCTGTATTTCAATCAAAACCTCGATCTCACCCATTCTGTCACATCTGATAAAGTTAAGTTTCTCGCAGGGTAAAAATCCTAGTGCTCTTAAAATTTCTAAAATCGTTCCAATTTTTCAAAACAAAGGAAGTCCGCAGGATGTGGAAAACTATAGGCCGCTTGCTTTACAATGTCAATTTGGTAAAATTTTTGAAAGAAGCTTTAATTTCAGGTTGTCAAGTTTTCTCGAGAAGTACTTAATTATCTCAAGACATCAAAACGGTTTTCGAGCCGAATATTCTACTGACACCGCTTTGGATAGTGCACTTCATCACATCTATGAAACTTTAAATAATAAAGATGCTATTTTGGGTCTGTTTTTTGATATGAGCCGCGCCTTCGACACCATCGATCATGGCCTGCTTGCTAAGTACAAAATATGAGTATTAGAGGACCAGCAAATGACTGGATTAAATCATATTTATCAAATAGAACACAACAGGTCATTATCGATGGAGTCAGATCGTCTATTCAAAATATAAAGAGGGGTATTCCACAGGGTTCGTGCCTGTCCCCAACGCTATTTAATTGTTTTATAAATGACTTGCCTAATGCCAACATCCCAAACTCACACTTTATTTTGTATGCCGACGATACTAATGTTTTGATAACAGGTAAACAAAGGGCCAATATCCCAGGAAATGCGATCATGGGTATCCAACATGTAAGTGACTGGTGCAAAAAAATGCTGTAAAACTAAACAAAAATAAATCTGTTTCAATGGAAGTTACATCTAAAAACTCGTCTGTGAATTCTAGTATTTTAATGAGGGTGGAAGGCAAGTCAATAGAGAACGTATCATCAACGAAATTTCTTGGCGTCTGCTTGGGCAGAAAGTTGGTTTGGTCGGAGCATGTCGACATGATTCTTCCTAGGCTCAGCTCATGTTCCTTCTTGATTCGGAACATTAGAGATACGGTGTCTGTTGATGTGTTGAGACTCGTCTATTTTGGGTTATTTCAATCGGTTATGGCCTACGGCATTATTCACTGGGGCGCAGCGTCGTGCTCGGACCGTGTCTTTGAGGCTCAAAAAAGAGCTATAAGATATATGAGCCGGGTGGGGAACCGTGACTCTTGCGTTGGCTTGTTCAAAGAACTGCATATATTAACTTTCCCATCACTATATCTATACTCACTTTTGTTATACGCAAGAAATAATATAGACATTTGGACCAGACGATCTGACCTTCACGAACACGACACACGAATAAGAACCTTCTTCACATTCCCTACTCCAGACTGGGCATCGGTCAACAAAGCTCTCGGTATATGGGACTTAAAGTTTATAACAGAGCTCTGACCTACCATAAATGCTTCGACGAATCGGAAAACTTGGCAACATTTAAAGGGAAGCTGAGATCCTGTTTTGTCGAAAAATGTTTTTATTCCGTTGAAGAATTTTTTAAATAAAATATATATAGGCACTACCTTTTTGGAATGGAATGTGTTTATACATTGTTTTTTTTTTAGATATATCTGTTATTTGTTATGTTGTTTGTACTTCATATTTATGTTTGTATAGATTTAAAACTATTACTATATGTTGTTTAGTTTCAAAACCATTGACGTGCTTACAATGTTTCATTTCATTTGTATTTAAATGTATGTAATGTTCAAAAGCGAAATATACTTTACTTTACTTTACTTACTACTTGAAAAGGCAATATTAAATAATATTTTTGAGAAACCTTCTTTAAGTACTAGGCTAATAGGCCGGGCATTGAACGTGGGCAGTTCTACTGTAGAAGAAGTTTTGCAGGAACAACTGCTACATCCTTATAACTGCACCCGAGTAGAGGCATTAGAACCCAGAGATTATCCCGTGAGAGTGGATTTTTCAAATTGGTTTAGACAAATGTGTCGTGAAGGAAAATATTTTCCCAAATATGTTTTATACACAGAGGAGGCTAAATTTACGAGGGAAGGAATTTTTAGTGCACGTAATTCTCACACATGAAATCCTTGGTGTACGAAACCATTGTTCAGACTGAGAAAGACCTGATGGCAAGAATTCAGGGTGCTGCCGAAATAATTCAGTCTAATCTTTTGCTCTTTCCAAAAACACGTTTTGAAATGAGAACACGTTGCCGATTATGCCAGCAAGTTAATGGCCGACATTTCGAACAGTTATGTAAAATGTTTGTTGTTTAATACTTTCAACTTTGTTTGCGTTAATTAAATTTTTTCTTCTTGTGTCTTGTTTTATTTTTTGTTTTTCCATTTTGTGATTATTGTCTAACACATTTTGAAGCATTTGGAAGTGAGTAACTTACTATTTACTAAGTTATTCAGACAAAACAAAGATGTTTGTAATAATCCAATTTTCAAAATTATTAAGAAAAGCCTGTACAAGCCTTTATTTGAGATCAATTAACTCAAAAATTGCTGCTTTTAGCATAGTCGAACACTTATGACAGTTAACGTTACATACACAAGTATTGTCAGTGTCAACTTAACAGCAAATACGCCATAAATACGCTTGTTAGAAAATATACATGGTAGGTAATAATTAATAAAGGCCGGAACAAGCTTTTACTGGAAGACAAATAACTCGAAAACTGTTGCTTTTAGCATAGTTAAACCTTATGTCTTTTTTGAAGAACAATAAACGAGGAATTAAAAAAATAGCAAAGAATCGTCATTAATCCAGTGGCGTAACAATTACATGGAGTTAAAATAACGCCTCCCCCGGTAGCACGCCACTGGATAAAGAGTCAAAAGCGTGTTAGTGTTCCAAATTTGAGGCCTTTAAAGAGGAGGTCACTTACCAATTTTAAAACAAATAGTTTTTCCAGTTTGCGCATTATTGCAAAAAAAATCGTATTTATTTTGGGAATTTAACACCCTGTATCTCGAAAATTAGGCACCTAAGGGATATATGTTCCTATTTCATTTTTCATCAATTTGCAAGGGCTATCATCTGTCAAGCGTTGTCGGTCGAATATCCGGACACCCTGTATATGCGCATGTTCTTAAGGAAGGGTTTTGGTTGCCTATAATCTGGTATTTATCTATTTAGTTCTATTTCTACAGGCAATACTTTTAAATTTATGATACAATCCAACAATCATAAACATAAAGTATTTTTAGCTATATAATTAGTTGTCTAGAAGCACCTATCATTAAAGGATAATGATAATTAGGTAGGTAAACAAAACAGTAACTACCTGAATAAACATAATAGAGTTAGTTACACACGATACCGTTCGATACACTCACTTTTTAAATCTGAAATCCGTTCTACGTCTTTCATTTGTAACTTCACATCCACATATCTATTTCCTGTTTTTTTCAAATACTTTTGGGGAAAATACGGGTGGAGCTTCTATTTTATATTTCACTTTCATACCTATCATAGTTATTAAGAGACCCCAACATCAGGTTTCGGTGTCACTCGATAGGTAGCCAAAAAGCTCCGCCTAGGTCAACCCGTTCAGATTTTCCAGGATTTAAGGTTACAAAAATATTACTTTTCAAACGTCAATATTTCGAAAACCGTTGAATTTAGGTAATTAAAAAGCATAATAATAGTAATGAGTAATGGCGAAGTGTAAAAGAGTAAAATAAAAACTTTGTTTTCCTGAAAAATCCATTATCCCAAGCTTTATCAGTCCCCTCTATAATTTTACTAACTAAAATAATTAAATTATTAACATTAACAAAGCAACGTTGTATGAATATTAAATACCTAAGGCGTGTTAAACGTAATTTATATAACTTGTGGTCTTGGTCGAGAGCATTTGTTATGTCAATGGCATTTATGCGCGACCTTATCAAAATTACTTAAGAAGTTCAACTAGATTTTATGGTTGAAGGCGTATATATATGTTTTCACGTTCAATTTATATATTGGTGAATGTTAAATTTATATTTGACGATTTTGCAATACTTTATTGTGCATTATAATTCCACATTTTTGTAAGAAATATGAAGAGTAACTCAAAAATCACTGCAAGTAAAGGCCTAACATCAGTTCGAGTTGATCTTGTGGTTTTCGTACTTTTCATGTTCAAAGCTTGTAGATTTTTGTACATTGAATATTACATCTTGATTAAACATATTGTGAATAAATGAGTTTTGAATATAACAAGCATCCAAGTTTCAAATTCATGTGATTCGAGAAGAATACTAGTTCTCACAGAATTCAGCTTGATCTTGTTGGAGGCAGATGACTAATTCGGTTCGTGGCCGATATAATTGGACATATCGTCATTTGTCCAATGCGGCATCTGACTAACTTACTTTAGTAGTTTTTACTCATATCCCGAAGAATACGATCCTTTACAATACGCCATTGCCGATCAAAATATAGACAAACAACCTAACTTCAAATTATTTTTGTAAAGTGCTCAAGTGCAGTTTGTTTGTTAGTGGTTTTTTGTATTGTAAATACAAAATTTGTAAGTGAATAAGTAGTTTTAATTAACAATGGAGGTTGATAAAGATTTAATTGACAAGCATGTTCTTGAAGAAGAACTCAGTAGGTTGATTGAAAAAAGTGAAGGTAATAATAAAATTTTACCACCCTACTGACTATTCACCAACATCCAAATATTATAAATCAAGTTTAGAATAGCATGAGAAAGGGGGATCTCAATGAAAAACTAATCTGCCAAGATTATAGCCAACTAAACAGATTTGAAATTATAAATAAAGACAGAAGAAAAAGAGAACATTATTCCAAAACCTAATGACGATGACATAGGTTCAATAAGGTACCATTGCAATGTTAGTAAGGTACATGCAGAGAAAGCTCACAAAGATACTGTCCACAAAAGAAGATCAGGCGTGAAAAAAAATTGCTAAGAAGTATTGTAATGTTCCCAGAAGGAATGATGCACATATTAGTTTTACAGTTCGTATTTGTTTGACGAACGTTATATACAGGGTGAATATTTGATATGGAAGAAACTTACTTGAAAAAAGCTCAAATAAATAAACTAGCTTTGGGCCAGAATATTTAAAATTATGTCCTATGTGCTAACTAAATGAAAATTAAAGTAGAAAGGGTTGATAGTAAAATAAATAATTTCGACAGGATTTAAAAAAAGGGGGCAAATTGATATGCAAACTGAACCTGCTGGGCTCTAAGAACTAAAAGAGCAGAAGAAGTTGCTTATAACTCAATGGATACTTTTTGTATTATCAAGGCCCTCCACAGTGACAACGGCAGAGAATTTGTGAATCAAGTAATTAATAGTCTTGTAGATATGTTTCAAGCAAAAATAATTCATGGTAAAACCAAGGATCTATTAAGAGAGCAAACCAAGATATACGAGATATCTTTATTTACTTGGATGCAAGAAAATCAGTCATCTAAATGATCAAGAGGGTTGAGATTTATACAATCAAAAAAGAATCAGTCACTTCGCAGAGGCATTCAGCGTACTCCGTACGAGGCTATGTTTGGCACTCGACTTACTGTTTCAAATCTTCCACTTGAAATTGTACAGAGGTTCAAGATTAGGAAGATATTTATAGACTCCAAAAAGCTGTTAGCGAAAAGATGAAAGCCACAACATCTGATGAATCCGACACAGAAATAATAAATAAAGATAATGACGGAAGCCGCAATAATTTAACAAATGAAAGAAATTCACAATCCATAAATGAGCCAGAAAATGCCGGTTTGCAAGAAGATTTACTGATGTAATTAAAGAAAAACAAATATAATTCCAAATAACAATAACTAGTATTTTATTTCAGGGAGAATGAAACTCGCTTAAAATCACTAAATCAACATTGCTCTGAAAGCGTTAAAAGCCTCAAAAGCAGGCAACAGAAATGCTACTGCAAAGTTGCTACAAATTTCTTACAATTAAAACTGGAAGAATGTTTTGGTTGAGATTCCTGATCTCGACAGAGGACGCTTAGCTCCTCGTAACGTTTTCGCTGTTGTATTATCTGAAAAGGAAGATTTGTACTAACTTGGTACACCAATTGTTGTTTTGGAGAAACTATATGCAACGAATGAATTTCTTGTTGTTAGTGATCAAGTACTTCTTATCACAATAAATAATAATATGCCTGCATCCAACAAATGTATTAGTTAACCTTGTCTTGCGGATGCCATGCGGAAAAACGTTACAGAGCACCGCGGAAAAGAGGTACCTCTGCAGTCATGGGATTGAAATTTGAGCAACAATCATCGACTGATACAGTGAATGATAAATTTTGCAGAAAAGAGTGAATGATTTGATTAGTAAGTGAGGTAACTACTAATAGTTTTTGATATTAAACCCTTACACCAAACTTCATCAAATCTCCTTAAAATATTAGAAACAAGTCTACAGTTTCGTTGTAGTGCTGTAACCTGCACGAAAACAAAACTATTATGGGTGTGTTTCTATATGAGTATTGATGTGTGTGGGTAGCGGGTAGGTACTGATCCCGATGAAGAACAGACTTACCTCAGGGAAATAGCGCCCCTGCCCTCGCGAACCTCATGTCTTCCATCACATCCCAACCCGTATGAAAGACATGTTCTTCTTCTCGTCCCTTGTGCATGCTCTGCACGTAGGGAACCTCCTATCCATTACTGAATGACAAGAAGGTTGTTCTCAGCATGGCCCAAGAATGCTGTTTAGTCCTGGCGCACATCTACCTTCAATTTTCCTCTGGATAATTAGTTTTGGGAAAGAATATCGGTCACCCATAAGTATGTGGCCCAAATAAGACGTCTTTCGTTGTTTCACGATACTTAGGAGTTCTCTCTCTACTCCAGCTCTCAGTAAAACATGGTTAGTTGACATATGTTCTGTCCAGGAGATCTACATTTGAAATGCTTCTATTCGGTTCAGCGACCATGCTTCTACACCGTACAACAAGTTGGGCTACACATTGCATAGTGATCAGGTCACTTGCAATCGAAGGTCAACCGGTAGTGTTTTCTGCAGAAGCATTCTTTTCATCTTCAAATACGTGGTTTTTACAGTTCCCATTAGCATTTTTACCTCCTCATCACAATCCCACTTCTCATTGAGGGTAGCTCCCAGGTATTTAAATTTGGATACTCTTTCATTTGCTTCACCGTTGATTGTAAGCCCGATGTTATTGCATTTTTGCCTACCGATAATCATCATTTTATTTTTTGTGATGTTAATGCTCAAGCTAAACTATTCGACTACTTCGGTCACTCTATCTACTATGTACCGTAGATCTTCTAGATACGTGTATTGAATGTTGTTGATGTGTCTGCCGTTTATTTTTGTTCCAGTAAACACGTTGTCCAGAGCTAGTCGGAAAAACCTCTGTACGTAGATGTTAAAAAAGATCTCTTCTGATTCGGATTTCAGCAGACTATCCCAATAAAGCTGTTTTATAATTCTAACATCCTTATTGTCAATTCCTATCTCCTACAGGTCCTACCTTATATTGGCAAAGGCTTTTTGGTAGTCAATGAAGGAGATGAACACATTCTGGCGTTGATCATAACATTTCTGCACTAGAAGTTTCATAGAGAATAGAGCCTCTCTAGTACCATATACCATACCTAGCCCTTTTATAAAGCCAAACTGCGTTTCCCCGCACATCTCTTCACACTTGCTATATACTCTAGAATGAACTATGCGAAGAAATGCCTTAAGTGCGTCGTTCATTAGGCTTATGGTCTGTAGTCTTCGCAGCTCTTTGGGTTTGTTTCTTTAGATATTCTGACAAATTTGGATTTGAGCCAGTCTTTAGGTATTTGCCCGGTGTCACATTTCTGGTTAAAAAGATACGTTAGCTATTTCACGTTGGTGCATTTTAGGATTTCAGCATATACGTTGTCAGGTTCGGGACTTTTTCCATTTTTCGTGGAGTTGATTGCCTTGATGACCTTCGATTCCAAGATCTGCGGCCCACTCAGTTGTTGTTGGTGGTTATTAGCGTCTTCCGCTCGGGTAACATTAAAAAGGGTTTTGCCATAGCTTCTCAAAGCCTCCTATAGCTTATCGTTATCCAGAATGAGTTTCCCGTTTTCTTCTTTAAGAGAGGGCAGTTGTACATTTTTATTATATCCTGCAGTTTGTTTAACCTTTTTGTGGAAGTTAAATGAGTCGTGTAGATTTAGTAGTCTTTCAGCTTAAATAAAAGAACATCCAATCATTAGCTAATTAGTGAATTACATAGAGTATATGATTTTCTTCCTCAAAATATCAAATCTACAAAAATCAGTTTTTAAACTCAAAAAAGTTTAAAAAGAATGGGTATGTAATGAATACATCAAGAGAAATATTTCATAGTATGTAACCACGTACACGCAATCACTTCTAGATCACCTCCGAACAAACCAATTCACTATTATTATCATCACTATTATTATGGAAATTTCCATCAATCATCCTTGTGAAAATAAAATATTTAAAAATATTTTTACTTGGTATGGAAGGAATCGAGAAGAAATCACAAAACATATTACTCTTTTTATTAACCAACACAGGGGTGAGTTTTGGCCAGTAAACGTCTGCCTAAAAGGTAAATGAAATAATTCAGTTGACCACAAAGACCTCTGAGGGACATTAATGTAAAAAGCTCTAGGATATTGCTGCTCTTGATCAGATTATTTACAATTTTAATTAAAAAAAAATCACCTTCAACATGATTTTTCGATACGCGAGTAACGCCAAAAGAAAGTCACCCCGTGACCCCGTGCCAGAGAAACATCATGATTCGAAATAAAACAAATTTGCTTAAATGAGGTAAATTTTAAGAATTTATTTTGAACATCCTTTGAACGATTAACACAGATACTTTACTTTCTGCTCCAAATAACACTAGAGAAATTATTACTGCACTTTTTCCAATTGTAATTCAGAAAAACACAAATGTATTCCAGAAAAACCTCAATTGCAACTCACATTTTTCAAATGTTGATCAGAAAATCTCAATTGTACTTCAGATTTTTCAAATGTAATTCACCCCCCCTCCATTTGTAATTCAAATTCTTTTTAAATTCAGGTTTTCATTTGTAGTTAAGAAAATTCTCATTGTAAATCAGATAAAATCAAATGTACTTCAGAACTAGATTTTTATAGCTTTAAATTATTTATTAATTAAGGTAAATGGCATAGTCCATTTATGTAAGATTGTAACAATGAAAAAAAAACTATGAAGCATTCTTAAAAAAGCTATATTAGTGACTGACTGGCACATCTGCCAATGCCAGTGCTGCTTCGGTCTACGTTGCGCTGCACGAGCATAGTCACCTCATACTATGGTGTCCTTCACCTGGTAAATTTTTTCCTTCAGGTACGTGAGCCTTTGAAGCCTTTGGAGACCTGGGCCAACCACCTTCGGAATTCTGAGGTTACTTTTCGCTCGTCTCAATGGGGTTCAGCATGGATGAATTAGGAGCCGATCTTAAAAGTGATCTTCCTTCAAAAAAGGCTCCTAGTTGGGAATGATAAGGAGCGTTGTCACAAACAACAACCAAATCCTCCAGTTGGATCCCCATATCCTGCTATCGCCTAAATAACCTCTCAACTCGAGCTCTTGACAAAGCAGCTGTAGAAAATCTCCGTCTTCTGTCCATATATATAACACCAGCTGCGGAAGTAGCCCCTATTAAGTGTATCTACATTAGGACCTCTTGCCCCTTGTTGTTGAGTAGCCCTGGTACCAACTCGAGAACGTTTGTGCACTTGTTTTACTCCAAATAATTTCCCCTCTAAATAATTTGATACAGTAATTAAGCCGATAATTTTTTGAAAATATACTCTGACTTTTTCTTGTATTTGTTTTAACATTATGTCAGAATTTTCCTCAACCCATTCGATTACTATGTTAATTTCATAATTATTCAGAATTATTGGTTTTATCGCACTTTTTTCAGCTTTATTTTCCTCCCAGAAATCGACCAGTGAAAAGCAGTCTTATATTTAATTTCCAATGTACTTGCGAGAGTTACCCCTGTTAGATGGACAGACAATTCTTTCCCGATCTTGAGTATAGTTCTTTTTATACTTTCTTCTTTCAATATTTTCAATGCACTTCATATGCAATAAATGCCTGCAGGGTAACAATGTCTTAACAGGTTTTCTTGACATAGAACTGTGGAAAATTGCACAATTATCCTTTAACCTCATGAAAAATTATTTAATTATTCGTGAAATACACTTTTCTTAAATATAACAGCTTTGACAGTTGAATTGAGAGAAATTGAAAGCGGAATTTAGAACTGATTCAACATGCAAATCAAAGAGGAGCTTAGAGTCAAATACTATGCCCAAGTCCTTTATGCTACGCACTTTCAGGTGGCGCTTACGAACTCCACACCTGGAGCCAGGTGTTGCACACAATACTCTCCGGCGTTAGGTTTGTTTTAATTAAAATAATTTCCTTTTTAACATTAATACAAAAAAAAACGTGATGCAAATTTGGCGCCCAACGTGGGGCGCCAAATTTGCACCACGATTTTCTTATTAATGTTAAAAAGAAAAGGATTTTAATTCAAAAAAACTAACACCAGTGAAGCTTTTCCAGTTTAGCTGGCAGAACTGGTGGCGCTCACGAACCCCACACCTGAAGCACGGAGCCGGGTATTGTACACATTACACTCCGGTGTTGGGTTTGCTTTAATTAAAATTCTTTCCTTTTTAACATTAATAAGAAAATCGTGTTATTGCAATTTTGCTTATTGGTCAAAAATTTTCAATATTAGATTTTTGACCACTTTTAAAAATCGGTACAATAATGGAAGGTTTCCATCTATTCGGAAATTCACCCAAACTTAAAGTGAGTGAGTAGGCATTTCAATACAGGTGGAGGGCAGTTTGTCGGTTCAGGCACCCTTTTTCGGCTCCAAACTAAACAAATCATTGCTATAAGTGCATATTAAAACAATTTCGAGCTGTATACTGTGTTTCACAAAGGTGGTTCTTAAACAATAAATCTAATTAATTATTCATTTCATTTAACAGCTCGAAAGAAAAGCTGTAAGCAGTTACCAAATGTTGCAAGATACGTTTCAATTTTCTTGCCACTAAATTTTAATAAATTTTGACGAAATTTGGTGGTCGTTTTTTTGAATAGCTTACTTTCCAAGGCTTCATCCATTTATAAAATATGATTATATATTTATGTGGGCAACTATTTTCGATCATTTTAAACTTAAATTTTAATTCACCAAAAATACAGCTATAAATAATAAATTGACCTGATTATAATTTTAAGATTTTAGTTTTGATTCCTAACAGATTCGGAGTCTCAAAAAGTAAAAGCAAATTCCATGAAAATATTAATAAAACGTTTTAATTTTGTTGTGAAATTACCTTTGAAGCAGCATACACTGTCATTAACGGCAATGGCTGTAGCTCCGATCCGGAAGATATGTTAACTATAGCTCCACGTCCCCGAGACTTCATATCTTCGATAAATGCCCGACACATAAGTGTCACAGCGCCTACGTTGATTTTTACAATGTCCCATAATTCTTCTTCTGGAACCTCTCCCAGATACATTGGATATTCATACTGCTTGCCAACGTTGTTAACTAAAATATAATATTAATCCAATTTTTGCTGGTATAACTGTCAATTTATCTAGAAATACAATTTTCTTCAAACTAATAATTGAAGCATGAATCGAAATCTGAACTACATTTACATTTCAGTTATTATAACATAATTTGTATTGTCATCTGCTAATCAATTCAATCAAGGACATTGTCAAACCGCCTTTTATGCATGCACTGCTTAAGTGGTACCAGTCTTCAAGAAGGAAGACCCGATGTTCAGAAACCATTTGAACATGTTTTCAAATCTAGCGATTTGAAATTTGAATATTATGTTAATATTCCACGCCACTGTGTATCGCATTCCAAGTATGCCGCTTAAAAACTCTCGGCGATACCCTTAGCACCATCTCTTGTCACAACATTTATTCATCATCAGTTTAACTAGAAGCAGAACTGCTTCGAACCATGCAATCCACTTATTTCAAAACACACAGTAGGTTCCGCTACAAGCAGAAACGCATCCGACCAATCACAGTATATCCACTACCGGAAACAGTAAATTTTAGCGTTCCTAAAATTCCGATCTATAATAATCGAATTTTATAAAAAGTAGTCAGCAGATTTCGACCAGGTTTGTGTTAAAATTAATAATTTTTATTTAGACAACCGGTGATGTTAAGTTTTTGTATAACTTCTCTATATTTACAATATTTGCCCTCTACGGAAGGGATATTTCAGGAGTAGGGGCAAGTTCAATCGCTAAGGGAGAAAGGGCGCGTCCTCATCTTCTTGAAAATACTTGTTCCCCGGATTTATCCTAAGTAAGTCGCGATAGTCCGCGCTCCCCGTGGCACTCGGCCATGGAAGTTGTTCCCTGATTCTCTCACAAGTAAGTCGCTATAGTAAGCGTTCCCTGTGGTACTCGACCAGGTAAGTAAACTCACTCTTTCACAGTCACTCTCTCGAAAGCCAAAAAATAAACGGCGTTCTTGGCACTCAGCCAATATCCTCTCAGTTTTATTATAATATAAAGTATCCCATAAGTGCTATTTCCATTTTCTCGGAGTGTAGCCTACCTATGCTTCCCAGCATAGCGTGTTTTATAATCCACTTTGTTGCATGTATTAAAACCGCATTTTTACAAAGGCATCCCTGTCATGACCTCTTCTTAAATTTAAGTTTTCTCTTACACACTCATACAGTGTGATGTTTTTCAGTGCAAATTACTCTACAAGGTAAAATAAACCCTCGACGCCATCGCGCTACCAACATAAGTTATTTATGCATATTACTGAATATTTTCCATTCACTCCAACTTGAATCATTCTTATTTGCAAGAAGTTGAAGTACTTTATCTATAGAAGTTAAGGAGAGACTTAGAAGTGATTTTCCCTATGTTTGAAGATAAATTTCTCAATGGCTGATCGTCAATTGGTGATTATATTACGTTGGGGTTTGGAACCTTCGGCAGCATGCACTAAAAAATAATTTTATCCACAATACCGAAACAGAAAGTTTGCACTTGACGCGCGTTTCGCTAACCACGTTAGCATCATCAGGTGATTAAAACTAATTTCTGCATGCTTCTCTAACAAATCCCTTAGTAGAGTTAGGAAGATGTTGAATAGAGCTTTCTATATTACCTACAATATCAAGTAAGTTATCCTCATCAAAAGATTGAGAAGATAAGTTTTCCACAATGTTTACGACTTCCTGAGAATTTTAATCATCTGCTGATGATGCTAACATGGTTAGCGAAACGCGCGTCGAGTGCAAAATTTCTGTTTCGGTATTGTGGATAAAATTCTGTTTTAGGGTGATTATATTGTATATAGTAGCTTATTGTGGAAATTAATGTAATATTTATCCTCGTATTTATTCTTTTATTATTACTTGTATATTACTGTATTTCATCTCAGCATTATCTCAGTTAATGAAGCTCACACTGAGTGGTTCCGTAGGAACTTTAACAAACATTTAACTGTGTTTAGCTGCAAGCTTGTATTTATAACCGTATACTTTAATAGGAATATGATTGTTTATGCAGTCCTTAGTCCTTATAAATATTGTTATTCTGATATGGTGTGAAGTCACTGACAGAAATTGTCTATATTTCAGCATCGTCAGAATTAAATACTTTAAATGTTTATATTTGCTTAGTTATGAGCTTTAAGTTGCTTTCAAGTAAATTAACATCAACATATTCATATAATGCTAAAGGTTTTTGTTTTATTTTCAAATTCATTTTAGAACTAGCCCTTATGGTAATTTATACTGACAATGTGTAGTCTCTGTTTCTTTAGAAAATCGACCAAGATCGAATCTAAAACACCCGACTCTTCCTGCTACCAATTGCAGCGCATTTTTAGGGTGCTGGATGGTGCTACTACCACTTGCTAGAGATATATTTTGTTGCGGTGTTACTATTTTGATTTTGTGGTGAGCCTTGAGTGTTTGGTTGCCAATTAGCTTTAGGAATAAATTGCCGATTTAGAGCATGGAAACTGGCGATATTTTCTGAATTTATTTATTTATTTGTAAATATACCTAACAGGCATAGCAGCTCAATTATTAATAGGTAGTATCCGATAACAAAGGTAAAGACAAACCTAAACCTAACACTCAACACAAACCCAACCAATCGTAGTTGCTACAGCAAACAGTATCAGAGAGTTTACCATCTGATTCAATAACAGTCATGGTTTCACTCGGTACAAATTATTAAAATTATTTAAAGCGGTATTTGCTTCTTTATTAACTGGGAAAAGAGTCTGATAGTACTTTATTATCATAGGATACGAAAGAAAACCTTGAGCAATCTCAAGCTCAATGCTCCAAATCATGCTGAAGCGTGAGACAATCATCCAAACACTAAATGCTAACCCATAAAGAGAAACGTATTGAGAGCGGCTAAACAAGTATGAAATGAGGAGGTTGAAAAGGGCATCAGAAAATCCAATACCAAATAGTTTGTGCATTAAGATTGCATGATCCAGACAATCAAAAGCCTTTGAAGAATCAAAATACACGACATCAACCTGAAAAATACCATCAATAGATTCAGCAATGTACTGAGAAACCTCCAGCAAATTGATGATCCTTTAAAAAATCCATACTGCTTGGAAACTATGTGGTTTTTAATGGCAGGAAAGAGGTGTTGAGGAGTTGTAGTTGACAGTGATTCATTAGCATAGCGAATGAAAGAAAACCTTGAGTCGAATATTACACCCAAGTAGCAAATAGTATCAGAACGGGAGAGTGGCTCATTAGTAAGAAAATAATCATATTCAACAACTGAGGTTTTGGTTGTGAAAAATACCACATTAAATTTTCATAAGTTAAGCTGCAAGTTATTATTGAGGTATTAATAATTGATCCGCTCCAAATCACGCTGCAGCGTGAGACAATCATCCAAACAGTAAATGCTTTCAAATATTTTTACGTCATCCGCACACAATAAGAAACTGACATTAAGATCCATACCAATGTCATTTATAAATATGTTAAACCACAAGATCCCAAGTATTAAGCCCTGCGAAACACCAGAGATAGCAGAGTATTTTTCTTTTCCGAATTACACCCGTAAAGAGAGACGCATTGAGAGCAGTTCGACAAGTATGAAATGAGGAGGTTGAAAAGGGCGTCTGAAAATCCGATACCAAAAAGTTTGTGTATTAAGACTGCATGCTCCAGAAAATCAGAAACCTTTGAGAAATCAAGATACACTACATCAACCTGGGAGATTCTATCAATAGATTCAGCAGTGTACTGAATGCATGAAGCAAATTGGTAATACAAAAATCCATACTTCTGGGGAACTATGTGGTTTTTAGTGGCAGGAAATATTTTATCATATAGAAAAATGTCAAAATCCTTGCAGAAGTTACAGATAAGAGAAGCGGATCTGTAGTTTGTGATATTTGACTTATAGTCCTTCATGCCGACGGTAATAATCTTAGACTTCTTAGAGCTTTTCCGTTTACTAGGGATTGTTTAGACAAAGAGAGATCGACAGGATATGTATTGGCCTATGTCACTCACATATGGAGTAGGGCAATTGAGAACTACGGAGAATCTCGAGCTATTGCGTTGGATATTTCGAAAGCATTCGGACTGCCAGCCTCTCTCTGCAGCTGGCTTACTAGTTTCCTTAAGAACCAATCTCTGTAAGTTGCAGTTGATGGACACATCTCAGACATATTCACTATTAACGCGGGCATGCCTCAGGGCGCAATACTTTCACCAACTCTGTTCCTCATCTATATTAATGAGCTACTGACCGAAACGAATAATCCTGTTTACAGTTTTGCAGATGACAGTAC